>ML675641.1:7487094-7524195 GCA_007922155.1 Mesoclemmys tuberculata
TTTGAATTCATCCTTCTTAAACATGGGACACCAGAACTGCACACAGTGTTCTGGTTGGCCTGTAGTTTAATGCAGCTCTTCAGCTGTTGAGCAATCAAACCCTCTAATGTTGTCAGTCCCAGGGCTGCCCTTAGGGAAAATGGCACCCTGAGCAAACTTCTATTTTGGCTCCCTTTCTTTGGAGGCAGAACAGAGCTGGAGGTGGAACGGGGTTGGGGGTGGAGCTGAGCTGGTGGGGCTTGGTCTGTCAGCCGCATGACCCCTATGTAATTGCAACTCCAGTTTGAGAACCCCTGCTCTGGACCCAGGAGGTTGGTTTGTCTCCCTCAACTTCCAGGATGTTTATTTTCCTAGCACCATGCATACATCACACAGATGCTTCCGAAGTTTTTTGGTGTGCAGTATTACCAGTATCACATCCTACCCTTCAGCCTCTTCACACCCCAAGGGTTTTTACTGAAGTCTTCTTGGGCATTGCCTATCATCTCCAAATGAGAGCAGTTGTTTTTCCCCTACCTGGATGATAAGCTTCTGAAAGGGTCACTCACTTCTTGAGGAGCAGCCAGCACAGCCCTGCCTCTGTTCTGTTCATTGGGCCTCTCACCCACCCAATGACTAGAGTTCATCAGAGTCACTCTGAATTCTCTACTTCCTTAGCATATTTGCCCCAGGACAGATTTGCCGCAATGTCCAGCCTTGTCTCAACAATACAACAGAGCCCACAAACCATAGCAAGGGCTTGCCTGCTACTTCTAGGCTATGTAGCAGCCTGTATGTTTGTGACACTCTTAGCAGGATTACACACTCAGTGTCTTCAGACCTGGCTCAGAACAGACTAAACCCCCAGCAAGCATGGTCTATCCAAGCAGGTATTTGTTCCTCACAGGGGCTTCGATTCTCTTAAGTTGGTGGAAGGATCCACAAAAAATATGAATGGGAGTCCCGTTCTTGCAGCCTCCTCTCACAAGGATTCATTATAGATGCTTCTTTGGTAGGCTGGGGCACAAACTTCCAAAACCTTACACGCCAAGGCAAACGAACTCCTTAAGAGGTGATCCTCCATATCAATGTATTAGAGCTCAGAGTGGTTTTACACTTGCCAGTACTTCCTACCCCACATCAGGGGCCAGCCAATCAGAATAATACTGGACAACAGAACAGCAATATATTTTATTAATCATCAAGGAGAAGCAGGATCCCAGTGCTTATGCACCAAATCCATAAAACTGTGGAGCTGGTGTGTATTACACCACATAACGCTCCCAGCAGTTTAACTATCAGGACTGCAGTACCAGTGGTAGACTCCCTCAGCAAGTATCAGCCAAAAGTGGGAGCTGAACGAGGTATTCCAGGAGATATCTTACCTGGTGTCATCCACAAATCTTTGTAACTCCATCCAGTGTGAAGTGCAGACAATGCTACTCAAGAGGAGGGTATGATAGCAACCCAAAGGGAGATGCCCGAGTCATTTCCAGGCCTCACATATATCTGTATGTTTATCCCCTAACTCCCTTACTGCACAAGGTACTGAACAAATTGAAACCAGGAAAATTAGTAGTCATCCTTCATAGCACAGTCTCAGATGACACAGATGTTGTTCCCAGAGCTGGTTCGCATGTCCCTGTGATTGCCTCTTCTGTAACTGCGAATCTCATCACCCAGAATTTGGGATCCATCAGCCACCTGAAACACTCAGCAGTTCACCTTCAGGTGTGGTCATTAGATAGCTCTCTAGTGTAGAACAAGACTGCTCCCCAAAGTTACAAATAGTACTGCTTCATAGCAGAAAACCTGCAATGAGGAAAACTTACCTGCAGACATGCTCCAGACTTGGTGCAGTCACTGATTGTATACTGTCTTTCAAGACTCATGTAATGCATATTCTTGATTACCTGTTCAGTTTAAAAGCCACAGGATTATTGCTGGGTTCCATGAAAGTTCACATAGTTGCTGTCACAGCTTTTCACTCCCCCTCAAGCAGTTTTCAACCTTCACCCACCCAACCACTATGAGGTTTATCAGAGGCCTGTTCATCCTCTTCACACCTGTCAAGGAACCAACTTCTTGATGGGATCTCAACTTATTTCTCAAGACACTGAAAAAATGCCCAGCTGAATCTATGGCAAACATTGATATATCCCTTAAGACCTCATTCCTCATAGCCATCACCTCAGTCGGGAGATAAGACAGCTTGGAGCCCACTATACACGGTGTTCTGTCTATGACCACACCCTCACTACCTACTAAGGTTTTTCCAGAATGCCACATTAATCAAGAGATTCACCTGCTGGTGTTTTTATCTTAAGCCTTACTCTTTGAGAGGAGAAATGAGCCTCCATACACTGAATGTAAGAAGAATCTTTGCTTTTTACCTATATAAGATTAAGCCCTTCAAGGCTCCACTCAGACTTTTCATTCCAGTTGCAGAACACATGAAAGGATGTATGATTTCCACCCAAAGACTGCCCAGATGGGTTGTAGTAGGTGTCTTAAACAGTTACAAAACAGCAGATTCACTCTCCCTCCCGTCCCCCTCAATTTCAAGAGTTATTGCTCATTCCACCAGGGTTCAATCTACCTTTGTAGCTGTACCAAAAAAAACATACCTGTGCTTGATATCTACAGAACAGCCACCAGTCTTCAGTGCACATATTTTTTCGGCACTACACTCTTCTACTGCTTTCAGAGCTGAAGGGGCTTCAGTGATTCTGTTCCACTGAATCTGCCTCTTCAACACACTCCTCCATAAATGAGGTACTGCTCAGGAAACTTCTGATGTGGAGCCTCTGTAGGGGTGCTGTATGAAAGATAAGCTATTTACTTATATGTTAGCTGAAGTTTTTCAAGATGTGTCCCTGGGCGTGCTCCATTTCCCACCCTTTTTTCCCTCTGCCTCAATGTTTTTCACCGGACTTCCATGATTGAGAGAGAACTGGAGTGGCAGTAGGTCTGCCCCCTCCCCATGTACTCTCATGTCTGGGGTGCAGCCATGGACCCATAGACAGCTTACAAAATCTCCTATCAAGAGTGCACAGGCATGTGCATGCCTGACATGGAGCACCCATAGCGCAACACATCTTTAAGAAATCCAGTTACTGTACAGAGTAAGTAAGCACTTCTTCGAGTATTTCAGTTCATAAATACATGTAGTTTGAGAATTTAAAAAGCTCTGTGGGTTCAGAAAAAATATTCAGTCTGCCTTATTTTGCTTAGGTATGATGATTACGATTATGGGGAAGTTAATCAGTTACTTGAACGCAGCCTGAAGGTTTACATTAAGACAGTGACCTGCTACCCAGAGAGAACTACGAAGCGCATGTATGATAGCTATTGGCGTCAATTCAAGCACTCAGAGAAGGTAAGTGTTTCATAGCAACACATGCTACACAAGAGGCCCACGTGCTATGTAAACGACATAAATAATAAGGTGGCTTGCAAAAGGGTGTGTATTTAGGAGAGTTAACCTTCTTAACAATAAAGAAAAAATTATTAAGTACTGTACAGTAGAGCCATACAAGTTAGTTCAATGAATGTTAAATTTCACTGTTGCAAAAACATTTTCTTAATCAGCAGACCATGGACAGTATCTAGTTACTCCTAAATGAAGCTGGATCCATAGATCTGTATATAGAAAAATGGGCAGATTTGGAAGTAGTGAAGTAGTCAGCTGTTCCAATACTTCGTGATTCTTGTAGAGAAGAAAAGTGAACTTGTATACATGTACTTGTCTGCTGTTTCATTGGTAAGGAACATTCGTGTTTTTATACACCTGAGCATGCGCGCACACAAATTTAAAGTTAATTAGCAAGCATTAATAATACTTGTATGTCTTTTTAGTATGAGTGGCATACAAATTGTGCTTTATATTAAGCGAAATATCTTATTGTGCCTGTGGCCAAGGTGTCTGAGCACCTTACAATAAACAGGAATGACATAAAAATAGGACTTCTATGGAGTGACATAAAAAACTGCCAAATATCTGTACTTTCTCTAATCTGTGCAGTTTTTTGTAAACCACTACTATACATACCTCCAATCATGAAGATTGGATCTTTGGTACAAGCAGGTTTTCTTAAAGACCTGTAATAAATAACTTAGGATAAAGCTACTGTTGATCTTCCTTTATGTATAACTGCTATGGTCCTATCAGATCACCAGCTAAGCTGGAACAGACCTGATCAATACTTGGATGGGATACAATAAAGGGACATTTAGAAGTTGCAGAGAATGACGTAAGGGATTCAGCTGGTGGTATTCTTCTCTCCTAAAATTGGTGTCTGAGCCATGTCTCCTGGTCTGGGAGACATTGTGCTGCTAGAAGTTCCTGAGAGTTGTGCAGTAAGGCCAGATGCTAAAGCAGCCAGCAGCGATATGTGCATTTCTTATTCCTTGTTGTTAAGTAAATGTCATTCTGAAACCAACCTCACTCTTCCTTGCAATAATTTGCTGTCCCTGAGGTTGCATTTATTTGGTAGTTGACTGCATATAGTACATATGTTGTGTGACGTGGATTAATTACATGACGCCAATAACAGAAATCTAGTCCTCAGAGTATAGTACTCATAGTCATGGTGAAAGGAAAGTCTTCTGTCATGATTTCCATTACTGTACAGCATTGTTTTATTGTGGCTTCTGTTAAAGCAGATGGCCCACTGCTTAAAGAAGTAATTAAAGCTCATTACCTGGGAATCCAGAATGTCAGATAAAATGGGCATATTAGATAGCCATCTGGAGAAGAAATGGCAACACTTCAGTCTTATACGTGGCACTAGAATGTAGAGAGAAGTGATGCACCTATTTTCATTTACCACAGAAGTCTAAATCTGTAAGATAATTAAGTGATTAAACTTTTCTTCCCAAACACTGGTTGATAAATGTCATGATGAACTAAATGACTAATTTATTCTTTTTCATTTTAAACAGGTCCACGTAAATCTACTTTTAATGGAAGCCCGTATGCAAGCAGAACTTCTATATGCCCTTCGTGCCATAACTCGTCACTTAACCTGAAGCACCCGTTGGGAGGGGATGAATGAAGTTCAACTGATATGTAAAGACCTTTCGAAATAAATACACACCAGAAGCTGTATGTGACATAGCATCAAGTTACTCAATTCTCTAGTGTCAAAGGTTAGCCGTGTTTTTGGCGGCTGTAATGTGCAATGATGTGTTTTATTTTCTTGATGCTTAACATTACTAATGGTATAGCAAAAATAACACTGAGGAGCACTGCTTTTTCTGGTTGGATTTCAGGATCCTGGTCAAAATCCTCACACTAGTTTTGTTATATTCAACTCTAGCGCTTTGTTCTTAAACACAAGAAAAGAGTGTTTTATCTTTTCAAGCAATCATTTTTCAGATTAGTGGAATCCAGCAAAGGGTTTCTGGACGTTCTAAGAAATCTTAATGCCATGTCCTAACTCTAGTAGAGAGAAGCATGTGCTGTATTAAACTGAACTGGCTACTGGATTCTTTATCTCCTGGAGACTACTTGTCATGCACTGTCTTACTACAGCAATTGAAGGTGATGTGAAATGTAATGCCTACGTTGTCCACGTTTTAATGTGACATTAATCATGATAAATTCTACAGCATGCTACTCAAATGAAAAATTCAGTTACCTTTTTTATTCCTCTTTCCAAAAGAAGGAGTTTCACAATTATCCATTTCAGCTGTACATATTATGGTTCAATCTTGGATAAACTTGTCTTACTGACAGTCACCCTCAATCTTCTTTGCAGCATACATGCTTATCATATTGTTGCTTGCAGTTCACTTAGCTGTCACCTGTAAATTTAATACAGAAACTGACCAAAAATTTTTTTCTTTGCACTTTCTCCTTTCCTCTAGTGCATTTTTTTAATTAAGTAAAGCAAAGGAAGGCTAACATACCTATTCTTTTCCTAGTAGGTTTATAGAAATTTATTTTCCAGGATTTTTTCATTCATAGTGTTTGAACACTTTAATATTCAATGCTAAAATTGTGTTTCTATGCATTAATGTGTGTGAACAAAAGAAAAGTGCAATATTTAAAAAGAAAGCAAGCTTTTCCCTATTATGTCACTGCTAAAGTGCCCTTTTTATGCAGCCATAAAGAAATTTTAAATTTCTTTATTGTCCAAGGCTTAGCATTTTCGTTTTTGCTTGTGTGGGTTGAACAATCTGATATTTAGACGCCAAAGCATCCACAAAATAAAACCTAGTTGGACAACTAGTAATATTTGGGAAGGGAAGAAATAAGCTGCCAAAAATGTCACATTTTTGCATTATTTTGTGTTGCTTGACTAGACTAATTTTAAGAGCACAAAAGTTCAGTGTTTATAGCTTTACTTTGGATTTTGTTAATGAACCAGTGAAGTGCCTAAAAAGATGCTTAAACTGACCCAGTAGGACACAACTGTCAATGCAGAAATTATTTGTTTTGGTTTTTGCTTTTTTTTTTTTAAGGAGAGTGATTCATTTTGCTTTTACATGTATTAGAAACTAACCGTATAGGTTTTTTAAAGTTCCACTGAATTGTAGAAGATGTAAGAAAAAGTTTACATTGAAGATTGCAGAATAGCTTTTTTAACATATTAGTCATATTTTAACATCTTTCACTGAGGGGGAAGGTATTAAATAAACAAACATGGACCAGTATGCTACTGAAGTTAGTTTCCTCCCTCCTTCCCTCTCAATAACTTGCTGTGACACCACTTGTTGGGGGATTTTGCTTTAGCTGTCTGTTCCAGATCGGAAAACTAAATGATTGTACACTTAAATATACTTTTTCTGCACTTTTTGGACTGCAGTCTATTTGCATGAAAAACCTTGTGAGAAAAAAAATAATTTTTTTTTGAAGCCAGGATAAGAAACTATCCAACAAACTGTGCATCAGAATCTATCCTGTATAAAACATTGCATAAGTAAGATAAATATATCTTGTATAGCTAACTACAAAGATTCAGAAGATGTGTTGATCGGTTGATACACATAACCTTGGTTTTGACTTCTTTAACTCGTTACAATCTTTTTCAACTTAACTATAGTGGCTGCGCCTAATGAGTTTTTGCTTGTGACAGTTCTATCTGCTAAGGATATTCTTCAGTTAGTAACTCTGCCTTTAAGTGATGGGAACTATACAGTGAAATTCCTTTGATCTGAGAAGCCAGGTAGTTCTCAAGAACAGTTAAGTTTTAGAAGGAAGGTAAAACTAGTTTAGGTACCTATCATAACCACTTAATTCTTCTTCAGAAACATAAGTAGCTTGAGTGTTTAGTTGTGGAAACGTTAGTGCCTTTATTTTAATCTTTCGCTACAGAATTTACTTTCCAGCTGAATTGCCTTCTCAGCAAAGTATGTGATTAGATTTTAATGAATTGATCTCTTCATAGTGAAACAGTTAAAAACAAAAACATTGATTTGAGAAGTTGCCTCATCTAATCAAATATGGCCCACGCGGCATTCCACGTTGGGAAATGTCATTTTACAACTAGTTTGCTGTAACTTTTCTATATAAAATGCAAACTTAAAAGTTACAACGTTGTTTTCCACTTTTTCAGAGTATTGGTTTTACTATATAATGATTTATAGCCTAGCTTTTATACTCAAAATGTGATATTTTTAAAATATAGATGTTTGTTCATGTTAGGTGTTAAAGATATAGGATTATACCATATATTTTACCTACATCTTAGGCTCATTTTGTGCCAAACTTAAATGTGCAACTGTTTTAAAAAAAAATTTACATGCGAATGTGAATCCTCAAACTTCACTGCTTAACTTCCTTTGTCAGAAATGAACCTTGGAAGTACATGCACAGTACTGACTTTTTTGCTTTCCCTTGCTGGGGTTTGTTTACCAGCATTAATGTTAGTTATCACAATCCCAATCTTCACTAACATAAAAAGAAAAATGCATCATCTATCTGCTGAAGAAAAGGCCTGAACTGTTGGCTCACTAGGGTAATGACTAACCCACGTATCGTATGAAATGCTGTAAATAGGGAATAGCTTTTTTATGAGATGGGAGTGCTTAATCTTAGAAGCATTTTAAAAGTATTTGTGTTCTGGTCAGGTCTTAAAAATTGCTTGTCTGTAATGAAAAAAAGTGGGAAAAGTGCAGATTGGAAAAGCCATTTGTGTTAGTTCAGTTTTCTGTGGAATATAAAACTGGCAATTGAACATCATAGAATTGTAGTCATACTTAGTTTAAAATGGATTCTGCTATTAAGATACAATTTATGCTAACAGCAGGTGATTCAAACTGTTGTTGTAGAGTCCCATGAGAACTAATTTTTGAAATGCTTCTACAGTTCACTTGTATCCATCAAGATCCATGATGCAGTTCTAGTGCATATGATGCCTCCATTAGTATTATTGGGATTTATGCAGAATTGGACCAAAGAGCTTTTCCCCTTCAGCTCTTTTTTTGCCCCCCAAAAATCCCCAAAACAAAAACTAATTTGTTTGTTTCAGCAAAAGGGAGCTACAAAATCAACAACAAATCTAAAAAATACATATTTAGGGTTACAGTACATTTAAGGCAGATTAGAACAAATCAGGGAAAAACAAAGCTTATAAATATTGAAAGGACAAAGAGCCCTACTTTTTAAAGGTATTTAGGCTCCTACAGATGCAGATGAGGTGCCTACTACATTTCCAAAATTCCTAGACTCCTAACTCCCATTGAGTTCAATGGATGTTAAGTACCTAGGAACTTTTGAAAATCCCGGCAAGCACTTCTCTCCATCTGTGAACTAGATTTTTAAACATATTCAGTTGCCAAAAGTTAATAGCATAAAAATCAGTTTTCATGGATACTAAAGTAGCAACGGTGTGATTTGCATTTGTTTATTGGCTATAAATAGGTTTTAACAACTTTATCAAAAGATGTTCATCTGTATGCTGCTACCCTTGTATAGCAAAACCTTGACACTCTTGCATACGCATTTGTTCATCATAAGTACATACATTTGACAGATGTGCTGAGACTGACCAGTTTAGTTTCTTGTCTTCTAGGGTTAAATTTTGCAGCCTCCCCTTGAACTAAGCACCCGTTGGATTTAGTGGGCATATGGCCTGTGTCATATCTTCAAACCCACTGGGCCTGATCCAAAACCCACTGACGTGATGTTGACTGCACTGGGCTTTTGAGCAGGCCCGTAGTGCATAAATAAGAGGGAAATGGATCAACCATATGTAAATGAAACTTACCCCCTAGCTGATCCAGGCAGAGGCTGTGCTTGTGGCGCACACATACTGCTACCCACAAGATCTGGCCAAAAGAGTGTCATTTTTCAAAATCAGATTTTAAATTGGAGGGAGAGGCCCTGTTGTTTCAACGGGTCAGATTCTGCCATCCTTATGATATGAGTCAACTGGCCCACTCATGGAGGGGTGCTACTCGATATGGGCAATGGGGATTGAAGGCTGGCACTGTGATTACAATAAAAGACCTAAAGAAGAGTTCTGTGCAAGCTTGAAAGCTTGTCTCTTTCACCAACAGAAGTCGGTCCAATAAAAGATCCATCTTTTGTCTACAATAAAAAGTCCACTTACACTTACTTACACTTTACCGAATAATGAAGGCCCTTCCCAGGCAAAACTGTCCTTGACTTTGGAAGTCTTGCCCATCTAAGTGCTTTAGACCTAGACCACTCAGTTCTCTTACACATACCTTCATACAACTGAGTTAGACACTAAAATGAACTCCAACAGGGATTCACTTCTTTAAACTGTCTCTAAAAACCCTTAAAATGGGGAAGACTGCATAGTGGCCTTTAGAACAAATGATCTTTTTTTTTTTTACTTCTTGTGGCACAACTTTAAGCATAAATAAATCTGATCATGATTGCTTGACAGCAAAGGTTTTTTACCCGCTGTTTAAGGGGGCCTGATTCTGCTTTAACAAATTAGTAGGTGGTTTTGCTCCTGATTCTGATGCCAGTATAAGGTCCTTGATGAATATACAAAATAATGGGCCTAACCATGGAAATACTGTTACCTGAGTAAATTTAGTAGTGTGAATCAAGTTACTCATATGTTTAAGCATCTGTAAATTTGGGGCTGTTTAACAGGAAGAAAGTAATAAAATTAGGAAGGAAATCAATGGTTTTTATTCTCTAAAATAAAATATCATTACATGGATAAAATGAACACAAATGGGTATTTTTGAATACAGAGGAGATATTGGCAACACTTTTTTCCCCCAAGATTACCAATGAGATTTCCCTAGAAAAGATACAGCTTTGAGTTGCTTGGTTATGATGGAGTAATTGTGGTATCCTGCCCATTTTATCATTCTGCAGCAGAAAGGGGTGAGGGGGGAACCATGATGCCTTTAATTTTTGGAAGTACAAATGAACTGTTGTTCGAATCTCCTTTTCTGGCAGTTTTGTTTAACTTCTTTAAGGCAAAATTTTAAGAATTATGGCACATCAGCTGCCTGTCCATCTTTAAGGATATAGATAAAATGGTACCAAATTTATCCAAACAAAATATAGTCTACACTTTGCTACATCCAGCTTTACATTGTGCCTCTTCATGCTTACTTCATGTCACCATGATTCAAACACAGAGTGTTCCACCAATGCACATGATAAATGAAAAAGTATTGAGTGATTATAGGGAACTGTATACTAATGCTGACCGGATTAGGGGCCCAGCCACTCAACAAACCTCCCAAAGTCAGATAAATATTGAGAGATCTTGTAAACTTGGACTCCAGTCTTGAGTCTCTGAGAAAACACATAAAGCCACAAAATACTTCCTTGATTATGACAGAACTGGATATAGACTGTAGCTTACAAGATAGGATTTTAACTTGAAATCTGTGTTGTACCTTAATTTTTGCTGGACAGCCACATGATGAATGTATATGCTATGTCTTTGTATCTGAAACGCGACTCAAAAATCACACTGCCAACTACTATTGTTTTTGTTCAGCATTATATTCACCTTATTTTAAATTGAGCAATATATGTAGCATGTTGTGAACATCTGTTTGATCTTTATAGTTATTCTTTAATTCATCAGTATTAACACCAATTCTTTTTGTGTTCTTTGGTACTTTTTATCCAATGTAATCAGAAGCTGTGATATGCCTTTGCAGTCCTGTGCTTTGTTACTGTAACATTTCTATTTTTATGAAGCACATGACTGTGGGCTAATGTGAGGCAGGCAGTGTGTTCATACATGACTGCCACTTTTCAATCTCTTGTACTATGTAAGGTTTTGAGTAGAATAAGCTTTTAATAGTTAATTGATGCAGTTTAGGATTCACACAAGTTACAATGTTCAGTATGTGAGAGTCTTTGTATTTATAGTTTTTAATTTGTAAAGTAGCAGATTTTGATAAACATAGCCACTTTAAACTGCTCTTGCTAAACAGACCCTGCTGTAGATAAAATACCGCTGTAAATATGGGGAGTAGAGGAATGGGCTAATGGCAATGTCATCAGGACTCTCTGCTGATTATGGATGGGTGAGAGCCCCTTTCTATGAATAAAAAAAATCTCTGGTGAGATGCTGAAAGTTCAGGCAAAGAGACTATTAATGATTTGGTCACAAATCTTTCCAATTATCATGAAAAGCTGTGGTTTAAAATACATCCCCCTCTCCCCCCCAGTGAATATGCTATTCATAAAGGTGAAATTTGTCCCTATGCAGAGGACCAATGCAAGTATAATTTACAGTTTCCACACAACCACTCAAAAAGTTAGGAGTGATTTAAGTGTTGCCTAGGCTTTATGCTGACTTGCACAGAGGTCAGTTTCACTGAAGATGAGCTTCTGTAGTTAGTTCACTGAAATTCCAAGACTCCTTTTTTGTTTTCTTAAAGTATGTAAATAGCTACATTACTTTTAATTTGATGTCCAGAAAGCCCTTTTGGGCAGGAGAAAATGCCATGTCCCTTCCCAGTTGACATGAGGTCTCAAAGGTAGTTATAGTTATGGGTCTAATTTAATTGGGACTAGATTGTGACTTAATTATCTGCCTGCGGTAAGGCACAACAAGTTGTGCTGCTCAGGGAGCAGTCCTGGAGGGAGATTGTGAGCTGGAGAGAAACAAATCCCCTTCCTGGGGCCTTGTGCGCCATAGAAGCAGTAAGCTATGCCAGGTCTATGCTTTATGCAGTGTACTTTTCCCCAATGTACCAGTGCAGCTACGCAGGCAAGCCAAGAGGATAGAGTTAAGGACCCAACTCTGCCCACCCATCTGTCAGGAGTGAGAGCAACAGCAGTTCTTTAGAGCCTTCCTGCTGTCCTGTACTACAATCTATGTTATGGGTAGCCAGCACAAAGGAGTAATTGGGCATCTTACCACCCTGTTGCCAAAGAGGCAGCGGGGTGGTAATCAGGCAAGCTGGGCCTCACTTTGATCCTGAATGCTCCATGCACCTTTGCAAATGGTATACCCTCATTAGATGTTAGTAGTTTTGAGTTAATTGCAGGATTCCACAAGAGCTTTTAGCAAACTTTTTTTCTTCTGTGTTGCTGATTTTTGGATAAACTGACCTAGCTGGATCCATTTGTGTGTGTCTTTTTTTAGCTTTTAGTTATCAGACTTGAATTCACCTGACCAGATGCAGAAGGAAATTTGTAGTGAATTAAAAGACCAAACCCATTTTAAATAAAGGAATCATGTGTATTAATGGGTTAACAGCAATTCAGAAATCTGCACTTTTTATGAGGTTTTGAAAAGTTCTATTTATAGGTACGGAACAATGGGGTTTGTTAAACTCACATTTATACTTGCTGAAATTTCTTTCATTGTTATCGGTAGGAATTTTATTGGTTCAATAAAACTGGCAAAACTCTACTCGGCTCTATTGGTTTTCATTTAATGCCTGTGTAGAAAACGCTTCGTTCCTGCTGCCTTCTGAAAGACTGTATCACTTACCATGTAGGTTTTCTCCCACTGCCATGCCGTTGGCATAGTTTATCACACTGTGTGCACTAGTCCTTTGAACGTAGGTCGTGGAAACCCTGTGTTCATTGCTTAAGTCACGTTCATTAAATACTCAGTTAACATAATGAAAACACCATGATTGTCACTTTTGATAGGGTTGTCCCGTTTCAGGACACCTGTATTTCCTCTCTGTGGCCCAGCAAGGGCACCTACTCTACACTTCCACCTCTCCTGCCATTGTCTGTCTTGGATGAAGATGGGTATGTATCCCTTCTGACCACGGTATTTCCAGATGCACAGTCTCCTGCCTATATTGTGAAATCTCCAGGAAATCTCTTCAGAGATACAGACTAATTGCCACAGGTATAAGTTATAAGGTATAAGCTCTCTCTAAGCAAACACATTTTATTCTTAGGGTAAGAGCATTGGAGAAAACAGATGAAAAACAATAAGCATACATGCATGCTATCAAGTTCACCAGAGATCCCAGCCCATCTTCGACATGGGCTTTGGCAGGTGAGCAGTCCCTTAAAACTCCACACAGGTGTGTGTGTGTTCCTGTGGTTTCAAGTTCATAACACATTTTTGCCCAGAACAACCCAGCCTTATGGGGCCTCAGTAGGCCAAAGTCCTTCTAACCCTTCCTTAAGGATTGGGGCCCTCTGTTTACTGGAGGTCGGTCTGTCTACTGGATCAGAAAGAAGGCCCTGAGTCAGTTTAAACTCAGGTTATTTGACCAAAAGTTTTTTCTTTGTTGGTCCCGGGAGAACCCAGTTTGACCCACCATGTGCAAGTCTTTCCAGGTGGTGGGGGCTTTCTGGAGGAGTTGCAACTTGAGTGAATTTGTCTAATCACTTCCTCCTGTTCTTAATTCCTGGAAGGCTGGGTCCCCCTTCCCTGTGGAATTACATAGATCCCCCACCCACAAGAATACATCTACCATTCATTTAGTACAATGGACTCCAAAGATACTCAGTTCAATAAGGTTTGCAGAAAATTGCCAGGCATTACTGTGTTCAGGCCTGGTAATTTATATCAACTTTTTATTTCAAAGGAATAAAGTGGTTCCTTTTTTTTTAAAAAAAAACCCCACCTTTTCCTTATCTGTCTTGCTGTTAACAAGCAGCCTAGTATGCTCCCGTTCTGTGTCAAAGATTCAAAAGTGCAGACAGCTAAAGCTCAAGGATTGTACAAAAGTAATGCCCTCTGAGGTAGGATTTCCCATCCCGAAGGATTAGGTTGCATGGTTGCACTCGTTGTTAGATAAAAGCTGAAGTGTTACAGGCCACTTAGCAAAATTTCCCCAGCTCAAACCCTGATCAATGACTTGATTCAACAATGAGTCTTCCCCCATAAGATGTTTAGTTTCAGTCGGCCTTCCACAGTCACTTCCATGCATGGCTTAGCCTCTCTTAATTCCAGTGGTAATCACACCTTTCCGGCAGCTAGCTAGTGAGCATGCCACCCCTGCAGCAGAATTCATTGAAACTGTGTCTCAGGCTAGGTTCTGCTGTCCTTACGCTGAACAGTTGATGCACGGCTGCTCTCAATGGAGGAGTAAGTGAGGGGGTGGGTAACAGATTATCCCTTAAAAAGGAGTTCTTCCCCCCTGCGTTGGGGCCTGATCTCACTCCCGTAGATGTCAGTGGGATTTAGCTTGGGCCCTTAAGCAGCCTGGCGGCATTCCTTGTGTGGGAATGCTGATGATGCTTCTGCAGACAGTCCTCTTTAGTCTATTAACTGCCTGCACTAATGAACCACAACTAACCCAGCACTTGTTCCAAATGCCACACGGGAATTTTTGCCCCACTACTTCTCACTGCCAATAACTTTGAGGAGAGAGCAGATGTTGCATTTCCATGTGCGGCAGTAGTAAAAATAGCGATGCGCTATCTATGCTTGTATGGGCATTTCTACTACCATGTCAGCTCTACCTGCTCTGAGGAGTGAAACCTGGGCCCTGTTAGCATTCAATGCCTGGCAGTCCCTGACAGCAGCGAGCTTCCTGAAAAGTTCTAATGTAGATGCATTTACACGAGGATGGTTTTGGGCTATTGTACATGGTCCTGTAGCTACACTGAAGAGTAGACTAGACCAAAGTGTGGAGTTGGTTATTTCTGGTACAACATACACTCCTTTCTAAGTAATGTGTATAAAATAGGAGAAGATGCTTAGTGTTTACTTTTGATTAGTCTAGTGCACTCGTTTGAAGAGAATTGAAAGAACAAGCATGGCTATATAATTTTAAAGGGGAGGGGGAAGGGAAAGTAGGTTAACACCACTGTGCAAAAACCTTGTGTACTGTGTGGCCCGGCTTTCGTATGCAGCGCTTGCCTGACATAAGTTGAAGGGCAAAAAAGCCAATGTTCTTAAAGTAAACAACATCCACAAAATACCTCAAAGGCTGGGTTACACAAAAGATCTACAACAATGTGCAGGAAATACAATGAACAAGGCTCCTAGAGAAACATGCCTTATCCCGAAGCCAAAACGTTACATCCAAGGCTCAATCCACTTTGGTCTCTCTCTACGTTTCTCTTCTACATTGGAGGTTTTTGGCTGATGTGAATTGCTTCTGAAAAGCTAACTGTAAAGCCAATAAGCATTTTTAGCTGTTAAAGGTTAGGGTGTGCCAAACTACTGCAAACCAAGGGCTGGATCAGTCTGCCTTTTGCTTCTCTGAACTGTGCCCAGAGGTGTGGATCTAGCTAAAATGCTTTCCTTCTAATTTACTGAAATGGTTACACTGGATAATTGCTGGAAATGTTAGATGTAATCTGGGCACCCAGGCTCAAAGATTTGTTACTAGAATACAGTCTAGCTGTATAGACTTAACTACTTCCCATAAGATTCCACCTGCCCCAGTGCTTTCTATCCTACACAATGCAAATATGGGTGCAAGTGCTAAAAAACCCCGCAGGTCTGTCTATGGGGTTTTAATCCTAGGATGCAGGCTATTTGGTTTAAATAAATTCTGGGCACTGCAACTGTCTGCTTCAATGAACTGAATGAGGCGGATCCTATGGAAGAAATAGTATGTGCTCATGTACTGAGAGGTAGTATCATCAGGCATATGCACAAAGTGTCGAATTAAGATTGCATGGATCTGAGCCATAGAGTTACCTTTTCTTGCTCTCATGATTATTGTTGCTACATCCACAGGCTCTTTTGCCTCAACCCTTTTAAGGTGTCTGAATTTCTAGTTTGCTCACTGCATTTTGCTGTCTTCCTTGCCTTCACTTTTTGTTGGAGGAATAGCCCAGTGGTCCCTTTTGTGACAGGTTGAGTATATGCCACTAGTGCATGTAAAGGGCTATACTGATCCTGCGTCTTTACTGGACCTGTACCCTGTAGGCCACAAAATGGGGCAACTTTCACTGCTTGCTGGCAGGATTTCCAAAAGCAGCTACGGCAGTTTTGGAAATCCTGTGGTACCCTTAGTAGAGAACCTTAAATCTTACCCCTTTGTGTCTGTCTGCCACTCCTGCCTCTCTCCTTCCTTCCTGGCCACCCCTTGCAGCAGACAGGGAGCAGTAATTCCAGATTGAATGTGAAAGAAAGAGCAAGTCATCTTGTACCTGGAAAATGCACGTGAGTTGTTTGAATGGAGACAGAGGACACCATATTGAAGCAAAAGTGGGTGGAGGAGCTGACCATATTGAGCTCAGATAGGAAATGGTATGTAGGGACTTCACATTCAGCAGCAACTTGCACATAAAGCAGTTGGTCCAGGATAAAGGAATTCCCTACCCCAGCAACTCAGATTCTGGAAGCTTTCCCTTATCTACATTTCTCTTCGTGGGGAGCAGGAGGCAGCCTTGAGTCCTCTATCCTGGTAGGGAAACTGTCCTTTAGAGCCCTTGTGATCTATCATGTCTGTCTGCATGTGATGACAGTGTTATGCCTTTGCTCCACTAAGCGCTATTATAATCTGAATGGAAAAATTAACTTCACCTTTGAAGTTATGCCCGGAGTATTGCAAGAACTATTTTTACTCCTTTGTTGTTTCACTTAAAGGCACATTTTCCCCCAATCCGCTTAAAAGATTTATAGCAGGTGTACAGATTAATTGATTCGAAGGCCAAAAGCGACCTTTGTGATCTAGTCTGACCTGAACACAGGTCACAGACCTTCCCCAAAGTAATTCCCAGAGCAGTGGTTTTCAGGCTTTTTTCCTTTGTGAATCCCTAATACATTTTGAATGGAGACATGGACCCCATTGGAAATCCTAGATATTCTCTGCAGACTCCCAGGGGTCCATGGCCCACAGGTTGAAAACCACTGTCCTAGAGCATCTCTCTTAGTAAAACATCCAGTCTTGATTTAAAAATGACTAGTGATGGAGAAGCCACCACAACCCTTGGTAAATTGTTCCAATGGTTAATTGCCCTCACGGTGAACAATTTACACCTTGTTTCCTGTCTGACTTTGTCTAGCTTCAACTTCCAGCTACTTGATCGTGTTACACTTTTCTCTGCCACGTTGAAGAGCCCATTATCAAATATTTGTTCCCCATGTAGGTACTTATTGACTGTGATAAAATCACCCCTTAACCTTGTTGTTAAACTGACTAGCTTGAGCACTGTTAGTCTATCACCAGAAGGCCTGTTTTCTACTTATTTACTCATTCTTGTGGCTCTTCTCTGAATGCTCACCAGCTTATCAATATCCTTCTTAAATTGGGGACACTAGAACTGGACCCGCTATTCCAACAGCAGGTACATCAGTGCCAGTGGTCTACCGTGGGTTTCTGATGCCCGGAGGCCAAACCTGCATTTGCACACACAAACACTGCCCTCCCTGCCCTGGCGCAAAGCAGGAAGGGTCCACGGCTCCCACCAGATGGCGCCGCCACCCCATCTGCCCCAGGAGGGGTGTCTGTACCTGAGGGAGGCACAACGCTTACCTCCTTCTGCTTGGGGAACTTTCTGTGGCTCATTCCCTCCTCCTCCACTCCCTGCACTTACCCCCTGCGTGGTACCTGACTCTTTCGTTGTAGCCCTGCAGCCCGGCGCCAGTTTGGGCAGGGCGGCCTCACCCCCCAGCCTGCAGGCAGAATGCCGAGCCCGGCCCTTCACGACATGCATGGGGCAGTGGTCGTAGGAGGCTCTGGGGGCAGCTGCCATCCAGCCGTGCCTCAGAGCCTCCTGCCCCACCCATCCCCTTGCGGTGTGAAGGCCTGGCCCGGCAACCTATCCCCCACCCCCATCCGCAGCTGGCACCTGGAAGCCTGGGCCTCCCCTTGTCCCCCCCTTCAGTACACCCCTGATCAGTGCTAAATAGGGAGGTAAAATAACTTCTCTATTCCTACTTGAAATTCCCCTGTTTATGCATTGGCCCTTTTAGCCACAGCATCACCCCGGGAGCTCTTGTTCAGCTGATTATCCACCCCAGCCCCTAGATCTTTTTCAGAGTCACTGCTTCCCAAGATAGAGCCCCATCCTGTAAGTCTGGCCTACATTCTTTGTTCCTGGATGTCTGTGTAGCGTCCCTCTCCCCCAGCCATCTCTGAAGGTACAAACTCAGAAGGGATGGGATGTACTTTACTGCCTGAATTTGTGGGTCTTTCTGCTAGTGTGGGTCTCCCTGCTAAACTTTCAACTCCCCCCACTGAGGATCTGAATTCCTCACACTGCTCCCCCAATGGCTGTGCCTCCTGGGATGTAATCCACCCTAACAGTGGATTCTGTACTCCCTTCCTCAATAAATACACAAATCTCAAATTACCAAGCAACTCTGATAACATGTATAGAAACAATAGAAATTAACACAAAAAATGCCAAGAACAAGTTCTACCCAATAAACCTATATAAATGTGGCTGGATTTTTAAAACATATGTACATCACCATCTCTAGAGGATGCCATAAAACCCGCCCCTGCCCCCCCCCCTTTTTTGTTTGCTTTTTTTGGACACTTAACACAACCAATCACAAAGTCTCCCTGCCTCCAGCTGTTGTATCAACCCTCTAACATGTCAGTCCCAAGTCCAGGTACTTCTTGGTTTTGCACGTGTTAATGTTGCAGGCTCTGTTATCAGGTGCTTGTCTTGTCTGGGATGTCCAATGATCTTTAGAGCTGTCTGGGCCTCAGAAATAGTGTTTCCGCTCCAAGGGATTGTCTGAATCCTCCTCACACTGGAAAGGATATATATATCCTTTTAGATATAAACTTTTTCCAGTTCCCCTCCTTGCTGAGGTAGCTGTCAAGAAACAGGCTCTAGGAAGTGGCTGAACTGTCTGTCAGGCAGATCCATACCAGTGGTATGGTAGGCCCTGTGGGACCATAACTTGATGGAGTTTTCCATCTGAGAACTGGGGAAAATTGAAAAAAGTCAGTCTATGGGGGAGCTGGATGCTCTCGCTGGGTCTTTCCGCTGACCTCACTCTCTCCCCTTTCAGCTGATACATCAGGGGGAAGAGTTACTTCCTCTCTCTTGGGGGGTCATCTGGTCTCCGTGGTAAAGAAGCAATCAGAGCTCCCTTCTTTCAAGATAGATGGTGCTGCTGCTTTAGTTCCCTCCCTCCAGCCTCCTCTCTGTTTAAGGAAGGGACAGCTGCCAATGGGCAAGCAATGCTTCTGGGATGCAATCTTTGGCCCTGGCTGGGCCTAGGTAAGTTTTGCAGCCTCTCCCCATGGTAGGGGGTTGGGGTGTTACATATACATTTACACTGAGCCCATATTAAAATGCATAGTGTTTGCATGGGTTCAGTTGACCAAGTGAGCCAGATCAGTGACCTGTCCTCTTCATCATTTCCCACTCCCTCAACATTCGTCATCTGCAAACAAACTTTCAGTGATTGTATGGGTTTTTTTCAGTTCATTCATAAAAATGCTAAATACTATAGGGCCAAGAACTGAAGCTTCAGGGACCCCAGCCACTCTATGATGATTCCCCACTTACAATAACATTTTAAGACCTATCAGTCCATTTTTAATCCATTTAATATGTATTATGTTAATTTTATACAGTTCTAGTTTTGTAGTCAACATTTTGTGCAGTATCAAGTCAAGCACCTTAGAGAAGTCTCAGTATATTGTATCAACACTATTATGTTTATCAGCCAATAATTATAATTTCACCAAAAACAGATCCTGACAGGCTAATTTGAGATTATTTGCCATAAATCCATGTTGATTGACAATAATTATAATCCTCCTTTAATCCTTTGTTAATCAGGTCCTGTATCAGACACTCCATTGTCTTCTCTGGAATCATGTCAGATTGATAGGCCTATAATTATCCAGGTAATGGCATTTACATTACCGTGTTCTTAAATATTTGCACATTATCTTACTTGCAGTTTCCTTGAACTTCCCGTGTTCTAAGATGTATTGAAAATCAACAATAACTGTCTACTGAGCTCGTCAACCAGCTCTTTTAAAACTCTTGGATTCAAGTTATCTAGACCTGCTGATTTAAAAATGTCTAACTTTAGTAACTGCTGTTTAGCCTCCTCCCAAGATACTAGTGGAATGGAAAGTGTGTTATCATATATGCCTATATCACACCAATTTTTTCCCCCAAATATAGAACAGAAATATTTATTGAGGAAGTTGAGTATTATTGTAAATCTATTGGAATTCTGGGTTCGAATCTACTGTGATACATTAATTTCACTCCCTACTCATCACCAAGTTGGTTAAATGATGAATAAGAGACTAATATGCCTGCAAATACACAAGCTGGCTCCACTCTGCAGCTATTCCTAAAGCCATGCAGATTTTTGTGAATATGCAGACAGTTCAGTCTCCGGGACAATGTGAAGTATAGAACCCATCTCCGTAGTATTTAGGTGCTTAGAACATCTTGCATCAGCACAAATATTACATGTCCAAATGTCATCTTACAAGTCCTGTTGTTTGTTTGTCTTGTTATTCTTCTGTTTTAAAAAATTTGTCATTCAGTTGGGGAGCAAACTCAATAGCATGTGACTTAAGTGACCAATCACACACCTAAATAGCAACATCATTATTACCAGCTTCCAATAGACTACAAAGAGTTGACTGAGTGGGATCAAGAACAGAAGGGCTGAATTTGCCCCACATATCAGCAGTGAAGGTTTTGATTAGCTCTAATTCTTAGTATGTTGGCATTACCAACCACCTCACAAACTTGGTATCTTTCAGCATGGTTGGTAGTCCCTGGCCATCTTTTCCTGTGTTTGTACAGTGCCTAGCATAAAGGGGGCCTGGATGACTTGGACTTCTAGGTGCTATGGTAATACAAATAATAATAACTTCAGTACTGAGGTGCCTTAACTAAATTATTTAGTGCCTGCCTGATGTCTGATTCCTGACTAGTTCCTCATGTCTGCAGGCACCAAATTCAAAGAAAATTAAAATATAGGAAAACAAAAATCTGCTTTACGTTGAGGATTTACTTTAAACCCATATGAAACTAAAATTCAAAGTGAGGGCGTGGCACTTTGCCTACATGCCACTGTGCCAGCTTTGCAGGGGTCTGGAGAACATGGTGTGAGCTCGTATATTAAATATGATGCAATATATAGAAACAGAAGAATTAGGAACAGAGGGAGGGAAAAGCTGTAACCCTTGAGTTTCTTTAGCAGAGGAACAAGTTTTCTCCCTGGTTTGTTAGATTTCAAGGTTTTGCTATCTTAACAAAACAGCGATATTTTACTTTAATGCTCTTTCATCATTTGGAGATTTGCTTCAGAATTCAGAGCCAGCTGGGTTTTGAAGTAGTAGTGGTGTTTAAATGTCAGTAGAGAGCTCCTCACACTTAACCTGCTGGGTACTGGGTGTATCCCTTGGAGATAAACCTGAAAGGGTTGGGTCACCAGGCATCCTGCAAGG
Organism: Mesoclemmys tuberculata; assembly: GCA_007922155.1. Classification (NCBI taxonomy): domain Eukaryota; kingdom Metazoa; phylum Chordata; order Testudines; family Chelidae; genus Mesoclemmys; species Mesoclemmys tuberculata. The sequence goes on from ML675641.1 coordinate 7,508,803, forward strand.
TGAAGGGCCCTATATCATCATCTAGTCACTAGAGGGCACTGTGTGATCCTGGATGAACAGGAAAAGGAAACACCATCATGTCAATGCTGGGATGAGGGGCTAGAAATGGCAGGCAGAAGCCTGGTCCCACCTACCTACCTTGTGCCTTCCAAAAGCATGAGGTGCAGTCTGCATAAATCCTAATGCTAAATTGCACACACGTGCAAAGATCACAGCCTGCCTAAGAACAGCAGGTTTTATTTTCATGGTTTTGAAGGTACATTGTAACCCACCCTCACACACAGCGGGGCTGCGAGTGCTGGATTACACCTGTCCCTTCTCATGGCTGCTAACACGGTGCTCTGTGCAGCATGAGGCTTTGAGGTGCCGAGCTCAAGGCTTCATGGGCTCTCACGCTGGGTGGGTCCCATGAACTCTCAAGCATTTTGAATAATAGGATTGCTGGAGCAGGACGGCCAGAAAGAAGAGCTCAAGCCAGCAGTTCCTAGCCCAGCCCATAGGGGCAGTCCAGTGTCCTCTCTTACCTCAGCCTATTACTTCCCCTTCTGTAGTAGAGGGATTAAGGCATCTTCTACTAGGTAACACAGTAATAAGGTCCATTATAATATTCGCCTCCATGGGCAACTTCAGGAACTGCTTCCCGTGGGGATGAAGGCCTCTCTCTTTCTCAGGTTCCCCCATCCCTGTCCCCCTAAACTCCCATTCTTGTCTCGCTTCTCGTTTCTCTCTTTCTCCGAACATAAGGTCTCATTTCTACATCCCCCCATGACAGCCCTCTGCCTCCCCGGAGCTCTCATTCCCCTCCGGGCCTCTTTCCCCTATCTTCCATCCAGTTCTGCAGGGTGCATGCTTGACAGCTTGACGGCCGTAGTTAAGGCAGTTCTGTTCCGGGGCGGCCCCGGGACTTCTTCACACTGCGCGGCCAGCTGAACCACTCTCGCTTTATCTTAGCTCACCAGACACACATACACGTTTTATCTTGCATTGGCAAAACCTCCTTGTGGCCCGCTGTCCCCCCCAGCTCCCTGTCGCCCCTTTCCCAATTGTGGGCCCTCACCCCAGCTCCCCATCTTTGTAGCAGGTCTTAGGGCTGTTGCTGAGCGAGTCCTGCAGGCAGAGCAGAGGGCACATGAGCTGCTGGTGTGAGGCGGGGCAGGCCCAGGGGGCACCGTGCTGCGGGATCCTGCCCCACAAGTGCAGCGAGGAGAAGAAGCACTAGCCATCCCGCTGCCTGCTCCATCGTGACGGGGAATGGGGGGAGCGGGGCAGCAGGGCAACACCTGACTGAGTGGCGTTGTGATCCGCTGCATGGGGGTTGCAGTGCCATGCAGGTTTGACCCCTCCACTTCCCCATGACAGAGGGACTAGGGAGCCAAACCTGAGTGACCCGACCAGCTGGAGCTCAGGTTAAGCATGGGCCTAAGTTGCCTATGTCTTAACTCAGCCCCGCCAATGTCACGCAACATGTACAGCTGCAAGTGCCACTGGTTCCCTTCCTAATGCCCAGCGGGCCACAGGTGGGTAAGCAGCAAACATCTCCCTCTGTCACAGCTTTACTGTGCCACCTTATTTCATTGTTCTCCGGCAGTCGAATCAGCTGCCTCTGCTGCCACCTAGCGTCATTATAGAACAAAAGGTCTCTCTTTACAAGAGAGCAACATCTATTAAAAGGCCCTGTACCTTCAGCAAAATTAGAGCAGTGCTTGAAGCAGACCTTTGGCAAGCAGTGGGAGAAGAGGTGCCGCTGGGTTAATGGAAGACTGCCAGATCCATCAGTTTCCTCTTACAATGAACAGATGTACCCAGTTCCCAGTGAGGTATTCAGTGTATGTATTTCTGCTCCTTTACCCGGCTTCATTCTGAGAGCTAACCCAGACAGTGGTAGCTGGCAAGACTCTTAAAGAGACCTCTGGACCTTTGTTGGCAGGACAAAACACTGATAATTGTCCTGCATTGAGTGAGCAACTTCCAAATTATGTGCACCACTGCCCTATGTTGGGTAGAATCAGAACTGCTCAGCCATGTCATAAATTGTACACTGCTGAAAGAGATTCTTCTGTAGGGTACATGTCGGGGGCTGTGATTTTCAAGCAAGAGGTTCTGAAGTCCCATGGGCGCCATGAAGTTTAGAGTGGCCATTGTGGGCAGTAGAGCGAGAACGTTGAAGTCCTAGAGGCCATAGATTTTGTAATGTCCACCCCCTGCCCCCAAGTTGATTGTTCCTATTGTGGTGAAATTAATAGTCAAAACACCTGTGTGTGATACTCACAAAAGAATTAACGAGCTCTCAGAAGTTGTCAGGTATGTGCCCTGCCCTCTGCATGTGTCCAGTCTGATGCTAGAAGTGTTGCGTGATGTCACTCAGTGCCCTGTTGTGTGGGTAGAGTTCTGGAGGAGGCCAGCCTCTTCCAGCTCTCCTGCTTCAGCAGTTTGAATGGGTCGCTCTCAGGAAAGACATTTTTTTCTGAATCACTTCTGGCCTCTTACCACTCAATGGGAAAGAGGGGCCTGAACTGCAGTGTCAGTAAACTCCAGAGCTCAGCTTCATCAACGTTCTGGAAGATCAGCGATTTGGGTTTGGGCCTCTCTCCGTGCCCAGATGACAGAATCCACAGACACAGGATTTCCTGTTAGACTGACAGTAAACAGTGATTTTAGGGGGTGTTTTATTATTATGGGAACATAGTCATACTCGATCAGACCATGATCCATCTATTGTCCTGTCTCTGACACTGGTCAGCACTAGCTGTTTCAGAGGAAAGTGCAAAAAACCCTACAGAAAGAATAACATGTCTACAGGAACATTTCTTCCTAATCCCCAACAGGTAGTGTTTCGTTTATGCCCCTGAGTTTACAGAGTTATGCCGCTTTCAAATCTGTAGGAGCCTGGTTCTTCTTTGCACTATGCTCTTGGTTATTGAATTGTTACTCTCCTAACTCTCGATGGCCTTGCTATACAGGTAAATATGCTGTCCTTTTTTGAATCCTAGGAACACTGACATCTTGAGGAGGATGCAAATCTGCCTTCTTTAAGGTGAGCCCTTCAGAATGGACCTTGTCAGGTCATTAATTTCAGGCCGACCTAATCTTGATAGTAATCTAAAAAAAGTCACATATAGGATCCATTTCAAAGGCATAATGTGCTATCCTGGCAACCCAAACTCTGCAATGAGATGGCCGAGGACGACCTCTGAAAATAAACAGCCAGGAAAGACATGGCAAAAGTACATAGGCTAGCTGAATATTCGTCTAGGAGATAACAAATACCATTTAATATGAATTGTCTCTATACCTGGATTACTGATGTAATCACTGTGTAAATCAAAGGATTATGTTCTTGTCAGATGTCTGCTCTTGTTTATACACCCATTCCTATACAAGACTGAGCGACCTCAAAATGTGTGTCATCCCCTCAGTTTTTCATTGTAAAGAAAGAATGGAATGTGTTGATTGGTCCTTGAGTGAAGGATCTGAATTTAGGAGGGCCCCAGGTCCCCAGTCCTCTTTCTAGATATATACCATGTCCCAAGGATCTGTGTCCACCACCTGCCCTAAATTATTTTTTCCTGCCCTTTTGTCCATCTCTGGAGTGGAGTCATCTCTCTGAACTGCCCCCATTTCTCAGGCAGGCAACACAAGAGCCACACAGGAGGAGAAATTAAAGCCTACAGAAAGGTGTGTAGTTTAGAAGCTGCTGTGTGCTTTCACCCATGTTCATTCAGCAGCTGAAACTGAGTGGCGACACCCCGGACTGCCTGGGGTGGCTGGTGATCTCTCTTGTCTTTGCTGCTGTCCTCAGTCTGAACGGATCACCCTCTTACTGCCTCCCATTCTATTCTTTTAAGGCTGGAAGGTGGGATTGGGTCCAGGGTAGCTAGTGTACAGCCCCTTATGGGGAAATGAAGGAACAAGGCAGAAAGATTAGTGGTGCCTGAGAGCACACAGAGTGCAGTTCATGACACGCTGATAGAAACACTTGAATCCTATCTACACTAGTCCTAACACTGTTTCTAAGTGCACACGCTTCTAGTATACGGAGACCGCATGAAGCATGAGATTCGATTACCCCAATTTTAGCATTTAGTAAGGAATGCATAGGACTGGGAGTGAGAAGATCTGAGTTCTAGTCCCAGCTCTTCGTCATATTTCCTGTGTGACCTTGGGATACTTACTGAACTGATGACCTCAAGAAGGCTGAGATGTTTCATGCCTATTCCGCTTCCATCTTCGCTAAAAAGATTAATGGTGACCAAATACTCAACACAATATTAATAACAAAGGGAAAGCAATGCAAACCAAAATAGGGAAAGAAAAGGTTACAGAAATGGATGTGTTCAAATCAGCAGGGCCTGATGAAAATCATCCTCTGGTACCCAAAGAATTAGTTGAAGCAATCTCAAAACAGTTAGCAATTATTTTCGAGAACACGTGGTGGATGGGTGATGTTCCAGAGAACTGGAGAAGGGCAAATATAGTACCTATTTTAAAAAGGGGAACAAAGAGGACCTGAGAAATTATGGACCAATCAGTATAACTTATGAAACAATCAGTTTATAAGAACCTAGATGATAGTAGAGTTAAAAGGAATAGCCAGTATGGATTTGTCAAGAACAAATCATGCCAGACTAACCTAATTTCCTTCTTTGACAAGGTTACTAGTCTAGTGGATGGTGGGAAGCAGTAGACAAGATATATCTTGGTATTAGTAATGCTTTTGATAAAGGTCCACATGAGATTCTCATAAGCAAACTAGGGAAATGTGGTCCTAAATGAAATTACTATAAGGTAAGTGCCCAACTGGTTGAAAGACTGTACTCTGAGTAGTTAACAATAACAGTTCGCTGTCAGACTGGGAGGGCATATCTAATAGGGTACTGCAGGGGTCTGTCCTGGGTCCGATACTATTTAATATTTTCATTATTGACTTGAATAGTGGAGTGGAGAGTACGCTTATAAAATTTGTGGTTGATATCAAGTGTGGGGGAGGAAGGAGGGGTTTGCAAGCAGTTTAGAGGACAAGATTAAAATTCAAAAGAACCATGACGAATTGGAGAATTGATCTGAAATCAGCAAGATGAAATTCATTAAAGACGTGCAAAATACTGTGCTTAGGAAGGAAAAATCAAAGGCACCATTATGAAATTATGGACTAACTGGTTAGGTGATAGTACTTCTGGGGCTATAGCGGATCACAGATTGATTAGAAGTAAGCAGTGTGATACAGTTGTGAAAAAGGCTGATATTCTGGGGTATAACAACAGGAGTGCTATGTGCAAAACACGGGAAGTAACTGTCCCACTCTACTCGGTGCTAATGAGGGCTCAGCTGGAGGACTGTGTCCAGTTCTGGGTGCCACATTTTAAGAAAGATGTAAATAAACTGGAGATAGTCCAGAGGAGAGCAACAAAAATGATCAAAGGATTCGGAAACCTGGCCTTGTGGGAAAAGATTTTAAAAGCTGGGCATATTTAGTCTTGAGAACACAAGGTGGGATGAGTAATGGGCTTCATTTGCAGCAATGAGATTTAGGTTAGATATTGAGAAAAGCTGGCTAACTATAAAGGTAGTTCAGATCTGGAATAGGCTGCCAAGAGAGGTTGTGGAATATTCATCATTTTTCAGAATAGGTTGGATAAACACCTATCAGGAATGACCTAGGTTTACTTGGTCCTGCCTCAGGGTAGAGGGCAGGACTTGATGAGTTCTTGAGATCCCCCAGCCCTGAATTTCTGATTCTCCATGTCTAAGTTTAATAAAGCTAGCAAATATGACCTATGGAGACAGAATTGGGCATGTTTATTTTACAGAAGAGATAACAGAAAGGGGACATAGCTGTTCAGGTATGTAAAAGGTTATTATAACGAGGACGGTGATCAATTGCTCACCACATCCACCAAGGATAGGACAAGAAATTATTCACTTTATCTGCAGCAAGGGAAATTTAGGTTAGATATTAAGAAAAGCTTTTTCACTATAAGGATACATAAGCACAAGAACAGGTTACCTAGGATAATTGTGGAATTCCCATCCTTTCAAGTTTTTAAGAACAATTTTAGACAAACACCTGGCAGGGATGGCCTAAATATACTTGGTCCTGCCTCAGCGCGGGGGGCTGGATTAGATGACCTCTTGAGATCCCTTCCATCCCTACATTTCTATGAGTCTATAATAATACCTTCTGCCACACGGGAGTATGTAATATTGATAAGTATACCGAGATCCTTGGCTAGAAGGTGCTATCAAAATGCAACCTGACATTATAACTATAAATGAGATTGGTTATCGAATTAAACAGCCCTTTTCAAAGCTGTGGTCTTTTCTTAAACTTTCAATATCCTCCAGATGAATATAAAAAAGAAGTCACTGTATTTGGATAAGATAATATGTCAGAGAAGGTTCATATTCCACCTTGAAGGAAAAAAACCAAGAACCAAATAGTCTCCATGTTGTTCTTTTTTTACTTGGCCTTTCATGAGGCTCTTTCTATCTATGTGTTTGTGAATGTGAGCATGGAATTACTGCTAGCATTCTTCCCTCCAGAGCAATACATGCCAACGCCTACACCTGAGTCAGCAGCTTGCCTTGTCTGCAAACACCATGGGAAACAGCCATAAAATTCTTCCCACCTCTGAGGACAAAACAGCCCATTGTAACTGCAAAGTGTTGCCAATGAATAATTGCAAATGCAAAGTTACAGAGCTAGGAGCATGGAACGCAGGCTGTACCTACTGAAGGGAGAACTGTACCCCAGAAATGTTTTGGGTCAGTTCAACGATCTGAAATATTTTGGGTCAGGTCAAATCAACTTGAAATACACTAATTTATTTCAATATTTGCATGACAGAAAATTGAAAAATGTTAACAAAATCAAAATTTTCCCAGGTAAAATTTTGATTAGGCAGACTCTGCATTTTCAGGCAGCAAGTCATTCTGATGGAAAATTCTCAAGTAACTGTAATTATTAAAGTCAAGACACACCTTTCCCAATCCCAGCAGGCTTCCTGTAATTACACTCTCCGTGGACGGCTCAGGCCAAAGGGGAAATCAAGTCCAATACACTTTACTTAGGCCCAGCCCTCAAAGCTATTTCAGTGCCTAATTCCCATTGGTTTCCATGGGACTTAGATGCTGAAATACCTTTGATGATCTGGGTCTTAGTGCTCAATGAAACTAGAGGCACATGCTGCAAAATTCAGCTCCCCCCCAGCATTGGGGGTGATTGGATCTGAGAGGTTGGTTCAGCCAGTTACAGAAAGAGAAGCCAGATGTAAAATTCAGATTCCCAAATACGCATTCCCTCTCCAAAGTTTTGATGGGTTGGATTTGGGAGGTTGGTTTGCTGCATTATGGAGATGGGTGACTGACTAAATTAAGATCCTCCTCTGAATTCCAAGCCTCTTTCCAGCACTGATTTGGACGTGTTCAGGCCAGTCTCAGTATCAGACCTGTTTAGTTGTTAATCAACAATGCCACAGTTACTAAAATGGGCATTTGCACCTCTACCCCTTCTGCCCTCTCCCAATTCATTTCTGGGGGTGCTGACGAGCAAAAAACATTAATATCTCATTGATGCTCTGCCACAGTTTACCAGCAGGCTTACCTCCTCTCCTGCACTAACTAGGATCTACACTGCCTGTCAGATTCAAGGCGGGTCAGACAGCCCTGGATTATGCCTGGCACATAGCTGGGGAGCAGAACATCAGCAGACATATTGGCTCTATAAGAAATGTTTCATCTCCGAAATGATACACAATTCTCGATATTCCTTAATGCCGTTTTTCTCTTCGAAGTGAAGGCCATTACATAGCAATAGCTCACAGCGAGGCGACCAGTCATACCAGAGACCCACATGTTGCTGATGCCTTGGGGAGAAAGAGTGCCCTTAGCCACATGAGAGATGGGGGGTAGGCTTGTCTATCGAGGTGCAAAACGGTCGTAATGAAACAAGAGCAGTTTGCTCAAAATGTGAACCAGGCTGTCTAAGGCTCATGGAAATTTCAATCAAGTCGGAGCTGGTCCATCATGAGGGACAGTTGGTGGTTGTGTGTGGTTTGGAGCCACAGGTCAGACCAAAGTCAGTTGGGCTTTGAGACTCTGGATTCATTCACAGCAAAAATCAGGAGGCAGAAGCCCCTGGCTGGCAAGCTGGATAGCACATGGCGCCAGGTGGAAGCAAGGGCTTTCGAAGAGCTTGGGGGGGAAGACAGTGTAGACGCCCCTGAAAACTCCTGCTGGAAAGGGGAAGGCCTCTGAGGCCCACTGGTGGGAATATGTTTCAGGAGAAAACCTGAGAAACGTGAGCTAAGTGTATCCTGACACAGTGATGTCTTCCTGAGACTGTACACAGGCTGAAACAATAGCTCTGGGACCTGCTCCATTCATCACAGAGGCTTGAAAACTCTAAAACCAAAAGGTGATCATGAACCGTCAATATGGTTAACTGTTTCACTGCTGACCATTTTATCAGAAACATCCAGCTGACCTGTTCATCCCACCAGCTGCATCTACTCCTTGCTGGGCACCAAATGTCTCCTTTGGCCCTTTCCCACCTGCCAAAACCTCCAGTTTTGCCTCTGACACCACCTACGATGCAGTTATCTGCTGTCAATGCCGAACTCCTTGGCAAATAACATCTGCAGAACGGACCATCAAACCAAATAACACAGGGGCCGCGGCTCGGATGGTTCTCATTATTTCCATATTTAATTCATTAAAAACATATATGTATTAATTAGAAGGAAGCTACTGCAGAAGGTCCAGTCTGTCACAGCACAGCACTGCAGAATTAAGCTTACCATGGAGTACACTGTAGCGGCCTTTGACTGCAGTATTAGTACAACCGTGGAAACTCCATCGGTCTGTCGGCTTAGCTGAAAATGGCAGTTTCTTTGAACTGAAGAGCAGATGGGATCCAGTGCTAGATCAAACTAAAGTCAGAATGCTTGAAAGAATATGCAGCTTCAATGTACCCTGCCATGCTGAATGTACTGTATCAGTAACTCACATACCAGGCATACGATAGACACACCTTGCATGTTGTGCCGTCTGCCAACCCTTTCTGGCCAAACTTGTTACACCTGAATTTATTTTTTAGTAAGTGATTTTTTGGCCTTGACGAGGCCAAACTGATAACTTGGGAATAAAATCAGACTGAATCTAAGCAGCTATTTCTCCCTGCAGAGCTCATGTGATAGTTTGTAGCCACGTGGAGAGATGCGGATCTGTAAAGGGGCTCTGGGATGGTTAGCTTCAAGAGAAGTGTGATCCAGTGAGCTGACCACAGAACTGCAAATTCTTGGGGTAAAAATTCCTCTGTGACTTGGAGCAGGTTAGTTAACCTTATGGGCCAAATTCACAGGGAATGTAAATGTAGCTGGCAGTGGTTAAAGATGCTCCGCTTCAACAGAACCCCTGGAGAGAACAGGCAGCTCTTACAGCCCCGGCTGGCAGAGAAGGGGGTAAGTCACCTGACCTGCCATCAATGTAGGTGAACCTGGGCCAATATTCATGACTCCCGTGGAAGACATGAACCCACACATAACTACTGACGATTCATGCTTTTCCAGCGCGTTGTGGTGTAGTGCTGTCAGAGCAGCACCGTGCACAGGAGCTAAATCTGAAAAGAACGAGATACTTTTATGAGCCCTTAACTCCAGCCAGAGCAGGCACAAAGGCACAGGCGGGAGGTAAGCACCCAGCTGCCTTGGTGTTGGGTGCCCATCTGCCATGTGTGCTGGGAGAAATCTCCCTCCTGTCTCATCCTGTGCAAGCTCAGATCTCATGAGCTAAGCAAGGTGGGTCAGTATTTGAGCAGGGGACTGGCCAAGAAAATGTCAGTGCTGGAGGAAGTGGTACAGGTGCCGCAGGAAGGGGCACTCTTCCTTCTGTGTCAGAACTGGAACCAGGGCCCCTGCATGGTTTTTAGGTGTCACTTTGCTCTTTGGCTGAGACCCAAAACTAACGTCCTGAGCTCTGTGGTCACTAAAGATAACATGCGTTGTTGAGGGGTTATTTGTTTGTTTGTTCTTGCAAGAGTGGAAATGCTACCTTCACTGTTCTGGCCAGTATCTAACTCTGGTGGTTGAATCCTGCCTCCCTATATCGCCCCAGTACCTTCAGCTGCCTACTGTATTTTTCATCCTGTCCTAAACCATAGTGTAATGATACTGTGCTAATCAAATAGCTGCCATGATTTAGCCCAGAGATAGCTGCAGTTCATGATGAATAAAATGATCTCTCTCTTTATGTCCCTCCCTATATAATCTATATGGTGGGGGGAGGTTGCATACATATATATAATCTTCATCCTTTTCACCCATTTCCTATGTATGTCATGAGGCGTAATTAACTAAGCTGTATAAAGTGCTTTGAGATTTCCAGATGAAAGGTGCTAGAGAAGCATAAAATATTGCAAATAAACCACCCAATCCTGAGTAGTGCAGTAACAAAGCAAAACTCCAGTCGTGTTCTTTCCCCCATTAGATATGATCCTGTGATTTGCATTAGCGGTCTGAATTGTAACGACTCACAGCAATGGGGCATGAATCTTTCTTTTTTTTTTTAAAGTCCCACATAGCTCCAAGGATAAAGTCAAGCTCCCATACCATAAGTCATGCCCCGATAAGGATAAACTCAGACGACAGCTAGATTACAGCTGTAAGTAGCTGTTTTTGACATTTGTTCAGTGTTTTAGGCAATTTCTCTACAGACTGCTTAGATGTGTATAGTAAAAAAAAGATCAATAGGATTTGGGACCAATGTTGTGCATGAATTTAGTACTGTTTTTTGGATTGAGAACCCTGGAGTCCTCTGTTTCTCCCATGATCTGGTGCAGCATGGGTAGTAGCAGTGTAAACTTCTCTGTATCACTCCACCTATATGCCTCTACCCTGACCTAAAGCAAGCACCTCTAGGCATGACAGGGTGCTTTGATTTCCAAGATCATTCGCTCCATGGCCTCTCTGCTGCTAAACCTTACAAAGTTCCGAGGTGTGTTGCGCTGTTTGCTAGGAACGAGGCGGGACACATATATTTGTTTCACACGGCTCCCGCAGCAAAGAATATAACTTTCAATCACTATTAAGCTGGGCTGGATTTGAATCAGCTGGAGTTTCTTTATTCCATTGCTAGAATCTGAGCCATCTTGCCCCCCAGCATTCAGCCCGTCATTACATGCAAGTTGTGGGAATGCTGCTACAGACTGTCATAATGTCTTCTCACAAGCCGCATGTAACTAAAATTGTAGCAGAGCAGGCAGATTCCCCCAGCAGAGATTTTGCACAGCGTTATGCCTCCAAATGTAAAAGCACAGATGAGCTAATAAAAATACAGTGGCCAACTCACGCATAAATAGTGCACAGTGTGCAGTGCGAGGTGGGACGGAGCCAAGAGTAGGATCAGTGCATGTCTCTTTCACCACTCCTTACAGCATTGGCATGCTTGTAGCCTGAATCAACCACAGCACGCACCGATGCAGTCAGCATGGATCACTGTAAAGGGACAATGCTTCTAAAGAAAATCAAAACCCCTTCCCCTGAGTCCCTACCCAAGCGGAGGGGGAAGCTGAGCTGAGGTTAGGTCCTTGTTTACTGGGGAGCGGATAGTGCCGCTGCACTAGGTTCCCTTCATTTGCAGGGCATTGCATTTTGGAAGGAGGGCTCGGTCAAGCTAACCTGTGACCTGCCTTGTAAAGCCCTTTGCTTAGGCACTCGTCTCCCCCCACCACCTCACAGTATTCCAGATCCAGTGAGTCACCACTAATCCAGTCTCCTGTGGTCCACCTGCTTGGGGCTGGGGGAATCTCCAGTGAGGCAGAGAAGCAGAGGAGATGTGGCCAGCACTGGAGTATGCGCTTGTGGAGGGTCCAGGAGCTAGGGGTGAAAGTGGATGGCTATGTCCTGTAAGCAGCAAGTGCTGTTCCCCAGCCAGGAAGAGTTGTGGTAAGGGGACAGGTGCCCATGTTCCCCTCGAGCTCTATTAGCATCAAGCGGCTTGTGCTCCTCGCTGTGCATCACTGGGCCAACTACAGTCACACCAGCATCAACCTCTCCCTGATGGGCTAGGGCCTCCTCGACCCTGGGCCCTCCTGCCCATCAGTTTTTCTTGCACCAGCCCTGCTGAGCGAACTTAGTGCGCGTGGCTGACCTGAGCCCCCACCCCAAACCTACTGCAGGAGGCTGCAGATCACTATTTCCCCAGCCCTATGGGCTTCTGCCTCATCCTGCTTTCCTAGCTCACCCCCAAGAACTTCAATAGCCTTCCAAATTGACTTCACTGGGTGTCTGGGGCAGTGGCGTAGCTACGAGTGGGCCTGGGTGGGCTATGGCCCCACCCAGTTTGAAAGCAGGCCCACCCAATCAGATTTTAAGCAATTCATCCCCTGTTTTTAATCAGCCTCTGTTTTGCGTATGACAGAAAGCTTGTGCCCACCCGTGTCAACCGTAGGCCCTGCCAAAAAATCAGTTCTGGCTATGCCTCTGATCTGGGGTGCACAAGATCTGTAGGCCTGGGTCCTCAGATCTGCTTCCCCTCTCACTGGATGTACGCAGGCGGAGAACAGAACACGGAGAGATATCAGGGCCAACGTCTATCACCGTAGCTCATGCTTATTCATCCCTCACTCTGCAGGTAGCCTCCCTGTAAATTACTCAGTGTTAGTGTGGCAGAACCTGGCCCCTCATCATTACTCTTCCTCCTCTGCCCTTTGTCATGATGTGCAAGGCAATGCACTGACTGGGTTTGTTCAGACTAGTGAGGATGAGAAAGCCACTTATTTGTTGTCTCCATCCAAAACACTGCTGGAGGGATCCTTCCAGCTGTTTCTGGCTCCCAGTGCACAACAAAAAAGACATAACTGAGCCCCAAACTGGTGTCATCGTGCAGAGATCTCCAGACGAGTTGGCACAGAAGCATGTATTTGGCAAACTTGGGTCTCTAATAGGAGACAATGGCAGGGGGGTGTCTGGAGTATTAGGGTGTGATCCAAAGCCAGTGAAAAGACTATTTTGGACCTCAGTAAGCTTTGGGTCAGGAGCACATGAACAAAGACCTCAGGTTTTGGACAACTGTTTGGTTCCAGTTTAAAAAGGTTAAGGGGTGGTTAAGGAAAAGTGGAAAATATCCCCCCCCACCAAGCAAATGGCAGCTGTGATTTGCTCTCCCTAAGGGCCGTTCCACCCATTTCAGCTGCCTTGAAAGGCCAAAGGATGAGAATTACCAGCTAAAACACACTGGCCCAAGCTCTGCCCTCATTTCCTCCCATGAAACCCAAGGGAAGTCAACAGTGCAACTTGTAGGAGAGTTAAAAGCTGGACAAGTGGTCAGGCCTAAGCTACAGGGAATGGGGGTCAAGGCACGGGCAAACCTTGTTTCTGTTAATTGGTGTGAATTCTAGTTAGAGTCTGTTCTCCCTCTTCTTTTCCTCCCTTCCTGGCCATCTGTGCAGGGGCTGAATCTATCACCATTCCTGCACAAGGCCTTTGGTGGGAAGAAAGTATAATCTTCCTTCCCCCCCCAGCATGCCTTTACTTCAGAGGATGTTAGGGTAAAATTAATAGGTTTTAAGGTGACGTGCCTGCCCTCTGTATGGTAATCCTGTAAACAACAAACAGGGGTGGGTATAATTACATTCATTATGTAGTTGTTAATCTTCACTTTATAGGTGTCGATGTAATCAAATACGGGTCTATGGGGAGTTGCTGGAAATGTATACGTTTACCTACTGTTATGGATAAAAGAATTGTAAAGTAACACCTCATTGCTCACTTGCAGATGTCGAGATGGAACGAGCAGGCAATAAAGGGTTCTGTCTCCCCAGTCCACCCCGGGAAAACCTGTTTGTTTATTTCTAACACAACTGAAGGCAGAATTTAGTCCTATCTGTGTTCCCATGCAGTTAGCCTTGCCGAGGGGTGGGGCAGCATAACTCCCTTATCTACCCACACCAATGGCCACATGCTTGTACTATGCCTTTGTATCACTGCCACTGAACAGGCATCAGCAAATTCCTATTTTAGTAGTGAAGAAATAACTTTGTGCTGCAGTCAGCATGTCTCACAGAGGAAGCAGTTTGGCGCTGGACTTGAAATCCATGGAAAGCTTGTCACCCCAGGTGGAACCCCAACACGTTACAATAAGTGGAAGTCAATTTGCAATGGAATCCCCTTTTGAAGTTCCATAGGCCCTCCACGTTACCACCAAATTGGTTTGGCATTATTAATGTTGCAGCAATAAATACCAACAAGAATGGATGGCGTGTGGCCACAAATCGTAACAGTGCCCCGCTTTTCTTTCACCATGCGTTGGCACAGTTTTGTTTTCCATCCCTCTCAGTCATCAGAAGAGCCTTTTGGGACAAACCTTTTGCCTATGTGAGTAGCGAGGTAGTAAAAGCCAGACATCAGGGCAGCTGTGGCATCAACAATGAGTGAGCAAGTGCCGCCAATTCCAGCGGCGATGTCTTTGAGGACGCTAGGGATGGCGCAGAGAATGTCAATGGGGAAAGCCATGATATGAAGGAAGAGTCCAACAGGGACACTGAGAATCCTGTAGGTGAGGGTAATGGTGTTCTGGAGGATCCGGACAAATCCCTTGACGATGTTTGCTGCGACCTTGGCCACATCAATGGGGATGTTCATCAACACTGTGGTGATTTCTTTGACGTAGGACATCACTCCGTTCCAGAAGCTGTAGAGTCGGCCCATCACAGCTTTGCTGAACAGCTTGACGACATACCACAGGAAATAAAACGTGTATCTCACCACCTCCATCACCACATAAATGATGATTTTCAGGAGCTTGGTGAAAGGGGCCACAATGATGCCAGCCACTCTTTTCAGCAGGCTGCCCTCTCCGTGCTTCTCCGTGGCTCCCTGACCTTCTCCGTGTTTACTGGTCACGGTTTGCAATATCGGCTCTTCAGACTGGATCTGGTTTATGGTTTGCAATACGGCTTCCATCTTCTGGCTTTGGCTGTCTCCTCCACAGTTGCTTTTAAACAAGTGAACTCCTGAAGGAAGCTGCTTCTGCAGCTCTTCCACAGACAGGTCTTCTAGCCTGCTTTCCTCACTCGTGTGTTTCACAAATCCCACAGACCATGCCTCAGGCGCATCACAGCAAGCTGCCAGCCAGAGAAATTCTGGTATGGACACCTTGTTCTTAACTTGGAGGCTGGAAGGCACAGCTCCTGCTACAAGATACAGGCTAGCCCTGTTTGCACAATGTGGGACCAAAGCCTCCTCTACTACGTTCTCGACATCCCTGTACCAGCTTTTGCTGAGAGATGGAGTCATAGGCACAGCATTAGTAAGGGTGTATGTGGCTCGCTGGAAATCATCCTCATTGAGGGAACTGGGGTTGAGCTGCCCTCTCTCATAACCAGAGTCCGCATAGTCT
>ML675641.1:7530874-7747263 GCA_007922155.1 Mesoclemmys tuberculata
GATAGATAGATAGATAGATAGATAGATAGATAGATAGATAGATAGATTGTTTGCAGTGTTGTAGCCATGTTGATCCCAGGGTATGAGAAAGACAAGGTGGGTGAGGTAATATCTTTTATTGGACCAACTTCTGTTAGTGGAAGAGAAGCTTTCAAGCTTCACAGAGGTCTTATTTTGGTCTGTGAGACCCACCTACCTCACCCACTTTGTCTCTCTCAGATAGATACATAGATGTGGTGGTATAAAAGGTGAAATCCTCCTCCCACCCCTTCTTTCTCCCTTATTCCGTTTTGGATGCAATGCCTTTCAGTTTTCATTGTAAGTGCTTTGGGACAAGAGACCATTAGTTGGTCCAGGGCTGAATACAAGAATAAATACTATTTTTAATACATTAAAGTCTAGGTGGATTTAACAGCTCCCTGACATTTTTGCAAATTTCCATCCCCAACAGTTCAGGATAATTTCACACCTTAACCCTCGAGAAGATTTGCTTGACAGCCACTGGAGAGGCTGACTTACCTGTGGTTCAACCAGCCAGCTTTCCTCCCCTCTCTGAGCTGCTTTTGTGTATTTAAAAGCGGAATAAAGAGGGGTCTTGTCCTCCATGCTGTAGAGTGTTGCGAAGCGTGGCTCTTTGTTGTGCTGCTGACAGATTTTCACATGGAAAGGCTCTGCAAATCCTTCTGGTGGGGTTTCTCCATAAAAGAACTCATTGCATTCAGCAAAGCCAGCTTCGTCCACTCCAACAACCCTGCCCTGGGAAAAGCCAGGGAAAGCTAAGATGCAAAGTGAAAATAAAATTGACATCTTCATGTCCGCAGCCTTGAGCCGAGGGAAGCCCCGGTTGTCTCTCCTGGATACGATGCAGGACCTGTGCTGAGTACATGCAGCAATGAAGCCAGACAGCGCCTGGAATCTGGGTGTAGTGTACAAGGGAAATGAAATATGAAACCGCTGCCGTTCCCTGCAGGGAGCGAGAGCTTACTGCATACTGCGCATTATGAAACTGAACATGTGCAGGACTCTGCTGTCACACGCCACACAAACAAATGGCATCGGTACCCGGAGATCGCTCTCAGGGCTAATTTGGTGCAGGAGGGAACTTGACAACTGATCTAGTTCTTTTGTTGCCCGTTATCAGCTGACCAGGCCAGATGGCTGCTCAGAGCCAGGGTGTGTGTGGAGGGTGGCTGTATTGCAGTTGGAATTCGGACTGCTTCAGCCAGACTTCTCTCTGGGACTCCAAAGGGGTGGGGGATTACACTGCGATGCCAACCCCACCTCCCATGAGAGGGAGCCCTCTTCAGCCACATGAAGGGTAGCAGGGTCTTGGCAGTACCCTGAGTCTCCTCCTCTTTCCCCCTAAAGCTGCTAGTGATCTGTGAGGAGGCTGCTCCCCAGGCACATTGCGCCTGGCTCGGATGTAGGAAAGCAGGAAGAGGTGACCTCCCTCTCCCCTTTTGCACCTGCACAAGGTGACCCCCAGTCGCTGGCCCTTAATACCAAAAATTCTCAGGCCCAAAGGCCTCACCTGCCCTTTGCAGACCCTGAGTCAGGACTGATTAACTCAAGGCAGAAATGCAAGAGTGGGAGTTGTGGGTGCTCAGTACCTCTGAAACCGGGCCCCTATAAGGATCTCAGATTGGACACACCAAAATAAGGCCCCCATCATCAGTGGCTACTTTTAAATATTTTGGCCAAACCTACAGAACCTGTAAAAACAGCATTTACTGTAGAAATGAACTGGAATTAAAGCCATTCATCACAGTCTGTCGTGGACATCTGTACATGGCACCTTGGATAGTCCCATTTTTGCCCTGGGTGGTCAACTGGGTAGGGGAGAGACTGTCCTAACAATGCTTAGGTGGTAACCCCCAGCCAGCCCTCTGCCACGCCAGCCCCAGCTAACTAAGGTGCATTGGAGCTGGTTAGGAGAACCTGTACTTGATTAGGGAATGGGAGACAGTTGTCCACCTAAGGGGGCTGAGAAGTTGTTTGTACTTGATTAGGGGATAGAAGGCAGCTGCCAGGCTGACTAAGTAGGGCTTATATTCCGGCCAGAGAAAGGAAAGGGATGGGCCCAGGGGAGTGAAGAGACTCTACTTGTCTCACTGGAAGCAAAGATGCCCCAGAGGTGGCTAGCCCTAGCCAAGCATTGTACGAAGGTGGTGGGTACATAAAGGCCCTGTAAATAAGCTGCACTGGTGACTGCTAAACCAGAGGGTCTTTGGGTACTTTGGGAGCTAGAAGGTGGCCGGAGTGGAGGGGCTGTGGCAGAGCGCCCTTACAGCTTCCATTGGAGTCTACCTGTCACTGTCAACCTGTCACTGTTGGGATGGTGAAGACACTGATGCAAATAACTGTGGCACCACAGCATCCATTTTGTAAGGCTGAGAGGGAGCAGGTCAAATCATTGTCCATCAGCAGCTGAAGATGAGAAGGGCAATGGCTGACAGATAGGGAAAGGAGGGTTTAGGACCATGTGATGCACAGAACTGAAAGTGGGCATGAGAGTGAAGACTAGGTGGGCTCGTTGACCTGAAGTGTGACCACCTGGCTAGGGGGATGGTGGAAACGGAGGGAAAAGTGGAAGAAGGTGAAGCAAGACTGCCTGTAGGCAGAATCAGACACAGCACTTCTCCAAAAGAGTGACTAGACATTTTCTGAACAAAGGGCGTAGAGAGCATCAGGTGAGAGCCAAGAAAATGCATGCTCTCCTCCTGGTGAAAATGGATGGACATGGACGGTTCAATTGGTAAGTCCCTCACCAAGACATTGGTAGCATATAGTTCTGAGCTACTTAAAAAATGTTAGATTATGCTGTTATAGCAACCTCCAAACAAGGATCTCAGAGTACCTAAACCTCACAACCCCCTGGGAAGAAGGGAGAGATTAGCCCATTTTACAGAGGGGAAAACTGAGATATATAGAAGCTAACATGACTTGCTCAAGGTCACACAGAAAGTCTGTGGAAGAGTTGAGAATAGCCCAGCTTTAATTACGAGCTTTGCTTACAAAGCCAGTTTTCCTTTACACAGGGAGATGACATCTAGGAGTAGTACCAAGGCAGGAAAATCTGTTGGCACCTTTACTTTACACTTTTATTATCCAGTAAGGAGACAGAGGTAAGCTGAGAAAACAGTCTAAAGAACAACAGGAAATGTAGTAAATGGCTTTGTTTCATTTCCAGACATATGCCTGGTTACCCACCCCTGACAGAAAGTGTTAGTCACACTCAGGAGAGATCATGGAAAAGCAAATGCAGATACCGTTGGCCTGATCCCAGAAAAGCAGAGAATCAGCTTCAGCTCAAAAGCTGGATAGAAAATCTGAAAAATGCACCTGGGAAATGAAGAACTGAAACTGGATGTGAGGTGCTAGATTTTGATTACATTTCAGGCTTACACTTACACAGATGACATAGGGTAATATTTTCACTAGCGCCTAAGGAGCCTAAATTCTATTGTCATTGGGCACCCGAGCGCCTAAGTCTTTTGAAAATGGAACTTAGGCTTCTAAGTCACTTAAGTGCTTCTGAAAACGTTAGACCTAATCAAGGATGAATTATACAGGCTTCACTATTCCTGCATCTAACCTCCCAAGGAAATTCATCTGACTAAGTTATCATGGTGGCAGTTATAATTTTACGATATAACTATCCTCTCTCTGCTTAGACCCCAGTTATGTTTCTGCCTGAGCATGCCTCCCAGAAATGCAGAGCAGAAGAGAGATTATAAATTATTTTCCCAAACCCAAATTGCTAATCTACAACGGGTTGGTTATTTGCAAATTTCCAAGCACTCACACACAACCTGGACAGGACCAGCATTATTTTGATGGAAAAACCATCCAACACACTGGGAACATTGCTGTACACAGCTATGCATACAAAAGGTAGGTGTTCCCTTCTGTAGTAAAGTGGTTATGACAGGGTTAACTACATTACCCAGGCGCCATGATGCATCTCTCCCTTACTTCCTTTTTGAGGCAAGGGGAGTCCTGTCCCCCCTCACACCCTCTGTTGTGTTGCAGCCTGCAGTCCTGTGAGCAGACACTTATTTTTGTTATAGTCAGGAATCCCTTATAAAAGCCCAGGAGGGAGGGTGCTGATAGGGTGGGGGAAATGGCAAAAAGGACTAGCTGACATGGGCAGGCCTTTCAGCTGTTCTCCAGAGTCTCAGCTTTCATTTTCAAACCTACAGCTATGCTGGTTGTGAAGAAAACCGTGAACACGGGACCGGAGTGTAACTGATGCAGAGATGACTTCTGCATGAGTTTGCAGGAAGTGTGACGCCATAGGTCCGAGGTGTGAACTGCCTCATTCATTTCACTGGGCGCTAATATATATGCCAGTATGATGTCAATGATGGCAACTCTGCAGATGCTGAGATAACGTCATGCCTTTGAACTGCATCCAGGGTTTTTGGCAGCATCAAAAAGCGAATTTGGTCTCAGCGTGGGCTCAAGCTGGCTATTAAGGTCAAGTGGTGATACTGTCTATGGTGTATTTTGTGGAGATACTGACACTGTAGAGGAGACATCTGAAAAAGCTGACGAGCCTCCAACTGAGATACTTGTGGCAAATCATGAACATCAAGACCAAATTCTTAACACTGAAGCATTAGCAAGTGCTGAAATGCCCAGTGTAGAAGCAACAGTTACTTCCTCACAGCAGAGGGTGTCAGGACATGTCACCCGTACGCCAGAACACCAGCTTCCGAAGATCCTCTTTTATGGTGAACTGAAGGAAGGTAATCGAGCTAGGGTGGTCAGAAGCTACACTGCAAAGACGTCCTGAAGAGGCATCTCAAGACCGTGGACATCAATGCGGACACATGGGAAACATTAGCAGAAAACCATGTCCAGTGGAGAAATTCTGTATCTGAGGCTGTTGAAAAGGTAGAAGAAAAATGATTAGCAACTTAACAGCATCGACATCAGCTAAGATACAACAGGGCTCAAAACCAACAGAGAGACATCTCCTGCCCTCGATGTGGCCGATGTTTCCGTTCAAGAGTTGGACTTGCAACTCATCAGTGCGCGGGAAAGAGCTAGATGCTCTCTACAGCATCGTTTGTGATGGACAGCCAAAGAGGAAGATGATGCTTTAAATGTCAACGTTGTTAATTGATTCACTGCTCAACAAAGCATGGTAGGAAGGCAAGGAAGTATCACACAAGGAAGAGCAACACAATCTACTCTGAGGTCTGGTCACACTACAGAGTTAGGTTGACATAAGCTGCCTTGTGTCGACCTAACTATGGAAGTGTCTATAATTAAGTTTCACTCCTGCTGACGTAACTGCCCTGCTACGCTGACTTAATAACTCTGCCTCCATGAGCAGCACAGTGTCAGGTTCCATGTAGTTAGGTTGACACAATGCCAGTGTAGATACTGCGTTGCTTACATTGACTGCTACTGGCTTTCAGGAGCCGTCCCACAGTGTTTCATATGGACTGTACAATCAGTACAAGTGAAAGGTACAAGGTAAGGTACAGTACAAGGTAAGGCCATGCACTGCCGCCACAAGAGGTAAAGTGTAGACATGCACAAGCAATGTAATTACTGTGACAGCTATATGCCAATGAGTCAAGTCGACTTAATCACTGAGGCCTTGTCTACACTCAAAAACGAAGTCAACAAAACATATGTTGACTTCCACCCACCTAAGAGGTCCTCCTGTCTCCCACTGCCCATTCCTGCCAGGAGACAGCTCCGGGCTTTTCCCATCCCCGTTCCCCATCTGGAGCCGGGGAAGCCACCAGGGGCTTCCCTCCCCCCCATTCTCAGGGGGAAGCAGCCCAGGGCTTCCTAACCCTGAGGAGTGGGGTTCAGTTGCCCTGGCTTCTCGCTTCTCTCCCCCCTTCCTACCAGAAGCCCTGCAGCCTTGTCAATTTCATGGCTCAGCTGTGAAACTGGTGAGGCTGCTGCTGACAGAGAAGGCACCCAGGTCTTTTCCCCTCCCCACTGGGAGGTGGGCTTCAGCTGCCCTCAGGCTTGCAGCAGCCCAGGCTTTTTGCCCAGCTTGCAGCTGGGAGTGGGAAACAGCCACCCTGGGCATGGGCTTTTTTGTCAATTTCACCACTCCAGAAGAACGCTGTTAGAAATAACTTTCCCCCTCCTTCTTTCCCTGTGGGGCCTTTCCAGCATTTGGGCTGTGGCCTAACTCTTGCATTGAAGTCACCCCTGAGGATAAGCTTGTCTTCCTTGGCTGAGGCAGTGAGACCTGCATCAAGAACACAGTGTCCATAACCAAAATCTGCCCTCCCGCCCCAAAGCGTGGCGTCTCAGGTTGCCAGCCTTCATCTCAACACTAAATGCATTTTGCTGATGCTGTATGTTCTGTGAAGAGCTCTGAGCTATAGTGCCGTAGATCAGCGTCAAATACTATTGCTGTGTAAAGACTTAGAGGGGCATGTTTTGTACAGAGTAGGTGGGATTGTGCAGGACAATGAACCTCAGTGAAGACTGAGGAGAAGGAGGGGGGCTGACTAGTTAAAGAAGGATGTGCATTCGAAAAAATTCCTTTAATAACCCTATCCCCTCTATCCCCCAGAAGTCCCAGTACAAGCTCAGATAATCCATCCTCTGGCCTTGTCTCTGCAATGTGTATGATGTGCTGCTAACACAGCGGTGTGTTGTTCTTCCCTGCACTAGCATACAGCAGTAGGTCAGGAGCTGGAAACTTATTCCTACTCAAAGGTCTATGTGGGAGCTGGGGAAGTAAAGTTGATCACAACACAGTGGCTGGCAGGAGAGACAAGGTCAGGCTTTCTCCAGTGTATTTTTCCACGTGAACAGATCTTATTAGGGGGAAGAAAGTGAATCCAAGCTGATTGTGTTGTGATCATCACAAATTATAGATCAACAAGAGGCCATTATAGTTGGCCAGCAAGCCAACATTATAGAACAAGGAAGGTGGTGTGGGGTGGGTAGAATATAAAGTCCATTTTCAGTTACTACTGTGGAGTAACAATAATAGAGGAACATGCAGAGGCTTGCCAAGCCAAGTAAATTTTACAGAAGCCTTTATAGGACACACCTTTTGCATTTACAGCAGCGAGCCAATGTAGTGAGTCACCAATGTAATGAGTCACCCAAAAAACCGCACCTTGTACTGATGAGCTGTGTGCATATGCCTATGCTGTGGCAGTAGGCATACATCTGAAAGAGAAGTGAGCTTCATGGCAAAGCCTAGAACTCTAACTAAATGACAGCATAACCACATAAAATAACTGTACGTCTCAACTCCTAGCCCAGCAAAAACTGCTTACACCTCAGTTGAAGAGGGGAAGAAGGAAGGAAATTACCAGTGCAAATCTTGATTCCCCCATGGAGGTGCATCCAAGTCTTTCTTCTTGACCTTTTTCTGCTCAGTGCTCCAGAAAAAGGTTTCACCCCATTGTGACCCAGGCACCTTTTGGTGCCAACTGGCAGAGGGCACAGGAGATGTGTAGACTTTTACAGGGATCCCCTGTGTCAGATATATGAATAATAATTCAATACAGGGTGACATGTGAGGTCTCTACAGTATCCCACTGGTCATCTTAATCATTGTGAAATATATGTCTGGATGATATTTGTCTTTATTGAAAATTAGGTTCTTAAAGGCAGGTAACCAGCAGATGACGTCTCAGACAAGTTCCTTTCAAGCAAGAGGTAACACATCTCCTGTTTAGTCCTGTCTGCATTGGGCATTGAATGTCCCACAGTGGATGGCTGTGGGTATACTGAGCCAAATGCTAATCAAGAGGTTGTGAAATCCCCAAGAGGAAATGTACAGGAAAAAAACAAACGACAAGATGGGCTCCTGTTCGGCGTAAAGTCAGTGGACGGTTGGGATACAGCTGGGGTTGCAGCCTGGATCCTTCACTGAGGAAGCAAGATAACGGCACGTTCGATTTATGAACAGAGAGACAGGCTGTAAAATGCTGGAAGGACTTTGGGTGAGCATTGCTCTATAGGACATGACGGAATCCAGTTAAGTAAGTCTAGGTTCTGGAATGTGTGTTATGGTTTATTTAATATGTAACAATATTTCTACTTGCTATCACGTGAATCTCTATCCTGTTACTTGTTTTCACTGTCAACATGCCGAAGTGCTGCGTGTTAAGCAGAGCAGTGATGTGAGGTGGACTGGGTAAGCTGAACTGAATTGATTCTCTGGAAACAGCCAATCTGTGAATACTGCGAGTGTCTGGTGGACCAGAGGCTAGAAACTCCACAGAGATGCTCAAAGGGCTTGGAGCAAGCCAATCACTTACCTGATGAGAGCACAGGGCCTGCATAGGCCTGGAAGGCAGGGCTTGTGTTGTCCAGGGCCAGTGGAGTTGAGGAGCTGACCCACGGCAGGCAAAGACAAGGTTTCTGCATGCTAAACACAGGTGGGTAACGAGATGCCTCACACCCTGGGTCCCCGCAGGAAGCATCTCACACACACCCCAGTGTGCCATGGGGAACGATTTCTTTTCAACTTGAAAAGTGATAATCAAGAACTAGTCAATCAAGAATCAACCCAATTAAGTATCCAAGCCCAGTTACATGCCAAGATCTCTCTGTTTTCCAAATAACAGTCCATTTTTTCAATTAGAATCACTGTAAACTGGATTCTGCCTTGATGTCTGCATGCAGACAATGCCAAGTGTTTAAGACCATTACAAATATGTCATCACACCCACTATTAAATAAATGCTTAGGACTGTGTGGTAATCCAGTAACTAAAGGGTTAATTATCTGAGCGCCAAGAGGGAACATGTGGTCTATTGGCTAGAAGCCCTGGAACAGGCAAACTATGACACATTCTAGAGCCTGATCCTATTCCCATGGGAGTCAGCGGCAAATTTCTTAACTTCAGTAGAAGCAGGACTGGACCTGTCGTATAGCTTTTTTATTGATTTCAGAGAGAGCTCATCCAGATGTTGCTCAAAAGGGAATTAAACAAGCTTCCAAACTGATTAGATTGTTATTTAAATCTCTATCCCTCCTTGGTTGGCATGTTTTCTCAGGTTTCTCAGTAGTTAGTCCAAATATCCAAAAACCCATTTACCTGGAGGATTTGGATGTCACTTAGATCTTTGGATTTCATAGATTTAAAAGATTCCACAGATTTTAAGACCAGAAGGGACCATTAAAATCACAGTCTGACCTCGTGCATAACACATACAATTCTGCTCAGTAATTTCTGCATCAAGCCCAGACCTTCTGTGTGAGCTACAGCATCACTTTTAGAAAGACATCAAATCCTGATTTAAACTCTCCAAGTGACGGAGAATTTGCCACCTAGGCAGGCAAACAGGTTTGTACTGTAATGCACTTAGGAAAAAACTGCACGTAGCTCAGAGATTAAACTAAGATGATTAGAAAGCGGTGATGAAAAAAGAGATGTGAGTAATTATCACCAACGACATGAATGAGAGTTTCCAATGCAATACCACTGCTCTCTAAAATGGGTAATTCCATCCTGGGCTGCGTATATATGGGAATCTTTTACAGAGAAAAAGACCATCCATTGCCCCTTCACACTGCCTTGATAGGATCATCTGTGAAATATTGTGCTGGTCTCCTTTGCTTCAAATATATATAGAAAAGATAGAAAAACAAGGTCAGAAGTGGTGGTTTGGTGATTTGCTTTTCTTTCTAATCAGGCAATATAGAGCCAATTCCCCAGTGCAGTACTGGGGCCACTGCACTGCCGGAACTTCTCTATGATGGGTGGGGAAGCCATGAATGAGTCATTACTGGCTAACATTTTAAAAGGGATAAATTTAGCTTAGCTATTAGTAGAAAGGTTTGGCTGGTGGGTTAAGACAGTGGAATAGTTTGTCTAAGAATGGATGCAAGTACTGAATAGCTCAAACACAAACACTAGACTATGTATAAATATTGTGTTACTACAATTACTTGCTTTGGTCTATGACCAGAAAAACTCTGTATGAGGGTCAGATTGTGTCCTAAACGATAAGGCAAGGAAGTGAGTCCACTGTGTTTCAAAATGTCAGCTTGCTTTTCCAGAATCCTCCCATCCCACACTGCTAAATTCCTTTCGCGTGACATCACGTCTTGTGTGTGAGCTTCACTGAGATCTTGATGGCAAGCTGCATGTGTGATTAAATTAAGAAGATGGAGGGGGAAAAATAAACAAAATGCAAGTTCAAATCCAGCATCTACCAGGAAATACCAATATGACCTAGGATACCATGTGCTCTCATACCAATTTACAACACTGGTCCAGCACATTTGGCAGTTAGCAAGTGGTAACCATGCCCTCAACCATGCACCTAGACAAAGATCAGATCCTGTAAGTCCTCCTTGCAGGTGACTCCTATTAATTTAAATGATTTACCTGTATTGTTTTCAAATTTTGTAATGGAATTTATGGATTACAGGATTAGGCCCTAATTGTGATGTGGGACCGAAATCCTTCCTGACCCTTCAATTTACACCCTGAAGTATGAGATTTGTTTAACTACAAATGTTTCTGTTGGGGGAGACAAAGTAGGTGAGGTAATATCTTTTATTGGACCAACTTCTGTTGTCTGTCTCATATCCTGGGACTCACATGGCTACAGTACTGCAAACAATTTTTCAATTGATTAGTTGGCAGACAGCAGTTTTGCGAGAGAGAATCTTAGTCCTTCGCATTTCAGTACCCACTGCTCCATCAGTCAAATACTGAAAGGTTTGCTCTCTTTGTCCCATGTTTCAGAGGTAGAGCACAAAATTCCTCCTACGTACTTTTTTTTCTGGGAGAGGTTTCCAGTCGATTGCCAGTCTTCCATCCCAGCACTCTAGAATAACTGAATCTTTGTTTTGATTTCCATGGGTCATTAACAGCTAGAGTGCTGAGTAACACTCGTGGTATACGCAGGAGTGAAGGGGTTAATGGACAATGACAGTGCAATGGAAGGCAGCAATGAAAAGGTTAATGGATGGTGACTGTCTTGAGCAGCACCAGAAGGTTTACTGCATAATGGTGGCACAGTGGGTGGAGTGGAGAACCAGCAGTGAAAGATGTCAGAGTACTCAATATAAACAGTGTAAAGCTGACTCAGAGGCAGTCAGTGCCTTACTAGTCATCGATTCTTTTTTTTAAATCGAGGGAACAGTAAGTTCCCGCCAACTTCTTCTGAGGGTACATTTTTGATTCAGAGCTTTCTGAACCTGAGCACCATGCCACCATTCTCTCATATCTAGAGCTGCACAAATAATCAATTTTTCAGTGCCTTGACAATTCCAAAAAATTAAAAATAAAATGCTGATGCATTATCATTCTGAATGGCTATGAACTGCCACTGGGAATGACAATGAATTGTTATTGGGTCAGGGAATGGGTAAGAATGGCTCTATAGCCCAGGGGAGTTAGGGCACTCATCTAAGATGTGGGGTGTCCCCCCCCCAAGATTAAACCCTGCTTCAATGACTATTTATTTATAAAAAAAGGAAAAACCATTTCAGCAGAGACTGAAACTCACAGCAGGCTATCTCAGGGGATAGGGTGCTCTCCTGCAATCTGGGAGATCCAAGTTTAAATCCCTTCTCCTATCCGGCAACAAGGGGAACTGAATTCAGATCTCCCCCATCCCAGATGAGTTTGCTAACCACTGGGCTAAACGTTATAAGGAGGGCACCATCTCCTCCTCCTCCTGTTTTTTGACTCCACCTCCAAAAACTGAAATATAGTCTCAGAAATATAGGGCTGGAAGGGACTTCAAGAGGTCATCTATGTAGAGATGCTTGTAGAAGATTGTGATTTAGAGATGCTCCCTAGCATGGGACAGTGTTATGTGAATTGGGAGATGTGTCCTACACCAGATCTAACATGGCTGCTCCCAGGTGCACACCGCAGAGTCACTTCTGTCTGTGTTTAATATTAAAGTTCTATTCCTTACTCATTCGATAGTTTATTCTTTAATGAACGCTCAAGATTGTTACAATCTAGTCCCTCTCCCCATGCTGAGGAAGGATTTAAAGGTTTTATTCTAAGTTAATGTTTCCAAGAACAGTAGGGTTTACAAGACAAGAAGAGGTATCTGGGCGGGGATACAGGCTATCTTTTGGTGGGTACAGAGTCATTGGGGGTTGGGGAGCAAAACGAGATCATAGCCCGAGGGGTCCCAGATGCGGTGAGGAGCGGGGGTTTAAAGTGCAGGAGACAACACGGTGATGGGGGAGGGGTTACGCGTCACAACGATCGCAGGGGGTGAAGTACACTTAGACCATCTCAGGCAAGTGTTTGGCTTTAAAGTCTAGCCATTGGTTCTTCTAGTGCTGTGCTCTGTTATAGAATCCTTTAAAACCCAGTATTTCCCTACCTTGAAAATACTTACCATAATCATACAGATGTGAGATGCAATAAGGTAGAAAGTCCATTGATCAGTTATGGAGAATGCACTCTGATATCACTGAAGTGAAAGTGCTACTGACGCCTTCCAGTTACCTGAGCCCCTACTCAATTACCTCGGTTGTCTCACCTCCCCAATCCAAAAACCAATCTCCCAAATACACGAAAAAGCTCACTTGAGCTAGAACTACTGAACTTTGGCAAGTAACTTTGTCTCCAAAACACTTCAGCAGTTATACACACACACCACTACTGAAACGCAGACATAGCTGGGGTGAAGGACACCAGCACCTCATGATGTGAGGAGTAATTTTGACCAAAGACGCCAAGTAAACCCTTATTTTATCCTAAGAGCTTTAATAACTATTCAGAGCAGGGGCAACAACCATTTTTAAGATCTCCCCTAATAGTCGTCCCCTGCACTGGAACAAGCTATAAAGGGAAGTGATGGATTCTCCATCTCTTGATGTCTTCAGATCAAGACTGGATGCCTTTCTGAAAGATATGCTTTGGCCAAATACAACTTATTGGGCTCAGTATAGAAGTGGGTGAAATTTAACATCTTGTGATACACAGGAAATCAGACTAGATAATCTAATGGTCCCTTCTCACTTTAAACTCTATGAATCCATGAACTGCCCCTTGGAGAGAGACAAAACTTTGATTCAACCTTGTTGAGATCTGTACCTGTGGGTTAATGATACTTAAGTATTCCCCAACCCACAAGAGTCCCCTTAATGCAGGGGTTCTCAAACTTTTTTTTTGCTGGGACCCCCTCTGAAAATATTTCAGGCCGTGATGACTCCTTCCCAAAAGTGATGGCCCTCCCCCATACCATGCTATCCTTACTGGAATACATGGGGCTGACAGCTCACGCCCGTGCCATAATAACCTTGCCACCCCCTGAAGGGGTCATGCCCCCAGTTTGAGAACCCCTGCCCATATGCTTTGATCCATCAGCCGGGCTGATCCTGCTCATATTGAAATTGACGGCAAAAGCCCTTATTGATTTCACAGGGAGCCAAATTGGGCTGCTAGCAGAAACATGAGTATTTATTTACAGACGTAAACAGTTCAGTCCCGAGCGATGACATCTCCCAGACATTGAGTGCTACGATGAGGTGCTCCTTCATCACTGGGCCCCAGAGACTGCCTAAAGACAAACTCTGCTGTCGTCCTAACTGGCCCTAGGTGGCTGTTACCGTAGCCCTGTCATGCCTCTGACAAAGTGGATTCAGCCCCTGAAAGCTTTTGCCGGCAGATATTTGTTAGTCTTTAAGGCGCTACAGGCCGCTGGTTGTTTTTGCTGTATACAGACTAACACGGCTACCCCTCTAGGACGGTCTAACCCAGTGACTCTCCACCTTCCCAGGCTGCGGTACCCATTTCGGGAGGCTGATTTGTCTTATGGACCCCCAAGTTTCACCTCACTTAGAGGCGACTTGGCTGAGATCACAGAGGCGTCACAGCAGGCGGTGGCTGAAAAGCTGCCTACTTTCTCATCCTGCCCTGTGATGGTAACACAAACCATGATCCCCGGGCTGGGACGCACGGACCCGGGCTGGACACACAGACCCCGGCGGGACGCACGGACCCGGGCTGGGACACACGGACCCCGGCGGGACGCACGGGTCCGGGCTGGGACACACGGACCCCGGCGGGACGCACGGACCCGGGCTGGACACACGGACCCCGGCGGGACACACGGATCCGGGCTGGGACACACGGACCCCGGCGGGATACACAGGTCCGGGCTGGTACACACGGACCCCGGCGGGACACACGGGTCCGGGCTGGGACACGCCGGTCCGGGCTGGGACACACGGACCCCGGCGGGACACACGGATCCGGGCTGGTACACACGGACCCCGGCGGGACACACGGGTCCGGGCTGGGACACGCCGGTCCGGGCTGGGACACACGGACCCCGGCGGGACACACGGATCCGGGCTGGGACACACGGACCCCGGCGGGACACACGGGTCCGGGCTGGGACACACGGACCCCGGCGGGACACACGGGTCCGGGCTGGGACACGCCGGTCCGGGCTGGGACGCACGGACCCCGCGAACCGGGAGTGCACAAGCCGTCGGCTGCAGGACGCTGTGGTTGGCTCCGGTTCCCCTGCGCCTCTCCGTGGGCGGGGCCTGGCCCGACTCCTCCCGGTCCTGGACTCGGAGCCCCTCGTCCGCCCCGCTCCTGCAGGCCCCGCCCCCGGGCCCTGCCAGCGCCCCGCCCACCTCGGGGCGGGGTCTCAGGCGCCCGGCGGCGTGGCTAGCCAATCGCGGCTGCGCGGCGATGGAACGCTGACCGCGCCCAGGGCCAGGGAAGCAGGCCACGTGACTGCGCCGGCGCTACCACTGTCGTCATTCCCGCGGGTTACGGAGGCGGACGTGCGCCCGCCTGACCCCGGGCCCGCGCCCCGCCTCCCCTGCCTTTCCTGTGGTTCGTCCCCCGCGCGGCCCTGGTTCGCGCGCGGTGGCCTGTGGGAAGGTGGAGGAGTTATGGCGCAGGCCTAGGCAGGCAAGAGAAGGGGGACCGGCCGTGGCCGCGCGCGCAGCTGGCCTGGGGGCGGAGCGGGGGGAGCCGCTGTGTCTAGGGTGAGTCACGGCGCCGGGGGGAGAGACCCCCGGGGGGCTGGGGGAGCCCTGGGTGTGGCGGTCGTGTCACGGATCGGGGGGCTGTGGTGGCGGGGGGCCGCGTGGGGGAGGGGCTGTGGTGGCGGGGTGAAGTGGGGGCTTGTGCTGGAGGAGGGGGGGAGGGGCTGCTGTGGGGGAGCAGCGGCTTTGATAGGGAGAAGGGGGCTGTCTGTCAGGGGCGGAGCGGGGAGCTGTCAGCGATGCTGTTGGACACGCGGCCTGTTCCCGGGTTAGTCACATCAGGGCAGGAGTGCGAGGCTCTGCTGACACCCGCGTCTTTTGTAACGTTTGCTTTCAAAGCGCTGTACGCGGGACGTTAGTGTCGTTACCCACATGTCACTGGGGGAAGATGAGAGACAGAAAAGGGCCGGGACTTCCTCGAGGTGACCCAACAGGACGGCTGATAGCTAGGGGTGGAAGGCCTCCTGAATGCCAGTGCTCTAGCCACTACTGCTAGAAAGGGAGAAAGGAGAAGCAGCGCTCAGAAACTCATATGATGTGCGCCAGGGCACATTGGCTAAATCAAGACGGTTCTGTGATAAATAAGACACTTTTTATGAAGAAACTTCCATGTAATGCTCCTGCTTGTACAAATGGATATAGAAAGGCTATAAATGTCTCCCTTTGGATGTTTGGATAAATGGGATGTGGAAGTCTAGAAAGGTAGATGCACAAGGTAGGAGATGTAGAAGAGAGAACTTGCTCATGTCAGTCTTGTGTTGAGGGAAATGACAGAAAACTAGTCACAAAGATTCCTGTGTTATCTGAGTTACAGAGTAACATTTGTCTAATTTCAGTTATAGCCAATAATTGTATATTAATTTGCATTTGCAATTGACTTGATATTGCTTCATATTTTTTATGAGAAAAAAATGAAAATTGACTGATTTAAAAGAAATATATTTAATACTTCCATTGCTCCGTTTTGTAAGGAGTTTTGTGTGTATGTAATAATCTCATGTCCTATGTTTCAGTTTCCCTTCTTCTCCCATCCTGACAGATTCATGAGAATCTGAATGGATTATTCAGTTAAATAAAATGCTTCTCAGATGCAGCACTGTTTGCCAAGTTGTAGTTTATACTCTTTAACTGTAACAAGAGCTGTGGTTGCTGCTATAATTTCCAGAGTAATGTATTTTTTCAGTTAATGTCTTTCACTATAACTAGTAGTAATTATGATATTTTGCATTTGATCTTGAAGTAATTAAGATGACAACAGCAGCTAGGCCAACTTTTGAACCTGCAAGAGGAGGAAGAGGAAAAGGAGAAGGAGATTTAAGTCAGCTCTCCAAACAATATTCAAGCAGAGATCTTCCTTCTCATACTAAAATTAAATACAGGTAAAGGCCTATTTCTTTTCCTGTATAACATGGTGTGTAATCATTCTGTGTTGATAAATTATTCTCAGACTTGCAGCCTTACTGAAAGAGAAATATCAGAGACATTATTTACATGTTAAATGCTGATAATGTACAGACACAATAACTACACAGACACAAAATAAAGGCATTGTACCTGTCACAGCGAGGGTGTGATGGAAGGATAAAGGAGTTTCCAGTCTGAAGAGCAGACACCGAAGATAGGATGGATTGAAAATTATTATTATATTTTAATATTAATTGTGTTTACTTGTTTCTTGTGGATACCATGACAGAAAAGAGTTTTTAGAAGGATCCTGAATAACGAGAGGGTGAACTGGGTTGGGCAGAGCATTCTATGTGCAGGAGAAAAGATACAGGGTCATGTGGAGGAGATCACCATGATCATCATTAAGGTTGGCATTTGCAGGGCAAAGAAGCTGATGGGGTGCAGGGGAGGAGGGGGAGGAGATGCTAAAAGATGGAATAAGAGGTATATGCATGTGTTGAGTTGTATAGGACCTTACAAGCCAGGACAGAGGTTTTAAATTGACACATTGGGCAAAAAGGAGCCTGTGGGGAAGAAGTCACATTGGGTAAGGAAGATCATTTTTGCAGCTGGAGGTGAGCAACATGAATGTCAGACTGGTTGCAGAAGAGGAGGTTTTAGTAATCGTGAGAAATGATCATGTCATGAATGAATTTGTTTGCAGTTGGGATGGAGAGGAGTGGCTGGATCTTGAGGATGTTGTGGAGGAAGAAATGGCAAAATTTGGATACAGTTTGAGACAGAAACTAAAATTTAAAGGGACAGTGTCAATTTGAAATGTAATCACTTTTAAAAAAAGAAGTTAAAGATAGCTGATATTACACTTGTCTGACTTTCCCTTATCACCACTGCTAACTTTTGTTATTCCTTACCTTTTGAAATGCTTTGTCCGTCTCTCTTACTGTGTGCAAGACCGAGGTAGGTGGGAAATGGAGTGTGCTGGAAAAATAACAACCATACACAAAATGCTGTCAAATGCACAATATTAAAAAATGGAGAATCTGTACTTCTTAATTAAAATCTTTGCTATTTGTAAAAATAGCATAGAAAACATTTTCAGATTTTTTTTTTTTAGGTTAACGTCCCTTTAAATAGAAGGCAAGTGAGTTGTGTCATACTAATTTTTCAGTTTCTCTCTGAGGGAGCAGTGGGGGAAAATACATGCATAAGAACATATGCTGCATATTTTAATAAATCTTCTGAGTGCATTTTAGAAGTGTCTTTTTATTATGCTCTCGTACAGCTGATATGAAGATGGGTTTGTTAATAGCACTGCATTGTTGAACCTTGTTGCAATGTTTTAGTCTCCCTTGTTCTCCTTTGAATGATATGTAGTATTTGGGGGTTTTGTGACTGTACCAGCCCCAAGCTGCTCTCTTATGTGATCTGCAAATCCTGGTGGTTGTTTATGTAGTAAGACAATGAGCAAATTACTTCACCATGAAAATAGACTTGTGCACACAATATATTAATAGTTGCTTGAATCTGAGTTTCCTCGAGGCAGTATGTACACTTATTTCCAGAAGAGAGGAGTGAAATGATTTACTGATCATTTTAGTTCTTCTTAAGTTTTCTGCAGCAAATTCAGCACTCCCTTGCAATACTGTGTGTCAAATATAAATAAGCTGTTGCTCTTGGCTGAGACCTATTAAATATGCATGGTGTATCTGAAATACATATTTTATTGAAGCTATTATTTCCATATGCCCCCTCTTCCCACTAGTTTGTTTTTCTAGAACACAAATTAGTGAATCATCTGATTTGGAGGTGATAAAAATCATCCCTCTGCAAGGATAAACTATAGCCATCTGTTGCATCTATCTGGGGTTAACTGAAAACACATTTTAGTCTTGCTCTTGTCTGAAGAAGCCTGGAAAACCTTATGTGCTCAGCAATAACTTGGGATGTTATAACTGTGAGAGGGAGAGGGGGGAATAATAAATGTTGGCCAGAACATCAGGTGAGATGGATAGGGTCATTCCCTATTTGTACAGATTGTACAATGTCTTTAAAATCCATTTGGAAGCCACTGGAAACTGAATGAAGTTTTAATGTGTTACTGGAGGTTGGGGGGAAAGGCACTTTGAATAGTGTCTCATCCTCATATAGCTCTACAGAATTATTCTGATTTCTGGTAATTGGATCTTCGGCTGGGTCTACACTGACGGCAGCAAATTTGCCGCTGTCACATCGATCGCTCTGAAACGACTGAGTGGTCTGTATAGACGCGCTCAGTCGATCCAGCAAGCGACGCAGGAAAACCACCTCGGTAAGTGGAGTAGCGCTGTGTCGAACGGAGCGCTGTTCCCTTCGAAGCAGCGCAGTATGGATGCCGCGCAGAGGAGATGCTGCAAAGTCGACGGGAGATATGCAAGTGATTTACATCACTTGCGTATCTCCTGTTGACTGCCGCCGAATCGCAAAGGTAAGTGTAGACCGGGCCTTCATCCCAGAGCTTTCAGGCCCGCAGAGGCAAATGCTATCAACTGGGAACTGTTTACTTCATCTTCCTTCCTTTTGCATTGCCCGTTCTAGACAGACCACTCAGGATGCCCCTGAGGAGGTGCGTAACCGTGACTTTAGAAGAGAATTGGAGGAGAGAGAACGAGTTGCTGTAAGAGAAAAGAACAGAGACAGACCAGCAAGAGGTAAAATGAAAATTACATCCTGTAATGAATCCGTGCATGTCTGGCAAGCTAACATGAGGATAGTATCCATGAGCTACTTGAGCTGAAGGAGAACCTCCGTCACTAATAGTAAAACACTTATCTATGGGCCAGCCACGAAAGCGTGACTGTAACATATATGTTGCTATGTCATTACAGTACTGGAGGATTGGTTTTTTTTCTTGTACTGGGTGGGGGAAATGCATTTTGTAGCATTTCCTGGCCTTGGTGAGAGTGATCATACATTACAAAATATGTGAGATCGTTAGTGGATAAGGCAGAGTTCATCTGAAATTAATATTTCAAATAACTCTTTGGTTTTGTTCTGTAACGTGTGTGTGTGTGTGTGAAAATTTAGGCACTACTGGTTATGTGGAACATCTAAAATGTATCTAAAAACTTAAACAGCACTTGTGATAAGAAAATGGGGGCATTCAAACTCTGTGCTGCAGCAGCTGTGCTGTCTGTTCAGGTCCAGACTACCAGTGCTTAACGGCAGCCCCTGTGCAAGACTTGGGGGGTTCCTTTTTCCTTGGATCTGTGGAGTTGGGAGGGTGCAGTGCAGCCAACTCTGTGGCCTTCTTTTCTTCTTACAAAGAAACACTACAAAATGAACCTGTGAGTTTTCAGGTTGCCAGTTCCATAGCCATGGATGTGTCTACAAGAGAGGTCAGTTCAGGCATTAAGTTAACTTCTGGAACCAAATAAATGTTGCAAGGTCAAGTTTGGTGATTCTGCTTTACTGTCGCTCTTATTAACTTGTTACTAATGTTCATAAATTTTCCTTTTTTAACTTCCTAGAGCACACAACATCCTCTTCCGTGTCTAAGAAACCTCGATTAGATCAGATTCCAGCAGCAAACCTTGATGCAGATGATCCACTCACAGATGTAAGTACTTTCTATTCTCAGAACTCTTGCTTTTCCTTAGCGTATTCAATAGCTGTACATACAGCATTTGCAGATCTGTTAAGGACCAGATCACCAGTGAACGGTTCCAGCACATGTGGTCTCTTCCTTTAACTAGTTACTGTAACTGGAGTAGTTCAGAGGACCCTGCTTCTACACCCTAACTGCAGTCTGAAGAAAGTCACTCTTCACACACCCCTGGCAACAGCCCGGAAGCTAAGGAAGGGGGATAGAATAGTGGAAACACCAGCCACAAGGCCCTGGGATGATGGGTAATGAGGATTTTCCTTCCAGTGGTCATTAGGAAAGAAATGGCTTTAAATTTAATCAAAACCTAGGTAGCTAGAATTTCTGCAAGATGGAGCCTCTGAGAACCTTGCTCTGTTCTGCACCTAGCAGGTGGGACTGGGATCTCGCTTTGTCTCCTTTCCTCATTACTCATATCAGCCTCTGGCTAGTAGGTCTAGTCCTCTGACTAGTAAGTGGTAACGTTTTCAAACCTAGTTTGTACCTGGAAACACTAGTGTTGGAGACAATGCCCCAGCTGATAAAAATGGCTTTTAAAGTTATGCTGATTCTAAGAAAAAACAGGCATTATGGAGAATGGATTATGGACTTTTGCATTGTGATATCTTAATCAGAACATGACCCTGAATCATTTGCTATGTTAATGTGCTGAATGCCTATAGCAGGGTCCATCTCATCTATTGTACCTGCAGAGGTGGAGGAGACAAAGCCCCACTAATCTGCAGATGGCGTTATAGGCAAAAAGAGAAAATAATGCCAAGTGGAGGCCCCTTCATGGGGTCTGGGAATCCACTGGTGGAGCAGGATTACAGAGACATGCGTGGTCGGATTCTCGCTCCATCCCTTTCCTCTAGTGTCTACCCTGCAAGGAATCTGAACCAAAGATAATCTTACTTAATCTATGATGTCGAGGTCTGCTGTGGCAGTTAAGGCAGTCTGGCCATGTGATTTCTGTGTAGCCACGTTGCCGGGAAGCTGGAGGGGCTGGGGAGAGTAGTGAGGGAGTTTGAAGGAGCAGTGGCTGCACAGACAGCCTCAATGTTGGTAATACTTGTGAGTCTGGGGATTGGAGCCAAAATTCTGTGCTGTTCTTTCTCCACTCACCACACCTGACCACCAAGTCCTGAGCGGAAAACCTAGTAATGGAAAACTTACTTTCCTTCCATGAGTCCTGAAGTCAGGGCCTTTTGATGATTACTGGCCGCCCTGGTATAGCCATGTAATCAGTAAGCTATGTATTGGGGTGTTGCTCTCTTCATGATACTTCTGGAGACCATGTAGGAGTAAGACAAGTCCCATTCATTTTTATCAATATTGCTACTTTTTTATAACTTGAGAGTATTAAAACCCTTCCAGTTCTGTTTTAAAAATAAAGCAGAGTTGTTTTGTTCATAGGTCAGTCTATGATAAACTCTTGTCATACCTGGTTGTCGCACTTAGTGGAAAAAGGTCTAGATTTGTGGGATATGGGGAAGTAAAGAATATTTCTGATATGCTGATGTACCACACTCTTACTCTCGTTATTTTGTGACACTGTTTATTAAAATTACTTTCTGTCACGCTGCTCTGAGTGCATGTGGCACATTTGATAGCACAATATTAATTTTCCTTCTAAGTAGTACTTAGAAGTTCCACTCAAGGCCGCCTTGTGCTAGGCACTGTACATGCCATTAGCAAAAGGACATTTCCTGCTCCAAACAGTTGACAAGCTTAGCATACAGCTAGAGACAGCTGATGGATTAAAATCAAACAAGGAATGAGGGAGGTTGAGGTACAAGTGCAATGATTGTTTGGAGTAATTGTGTCTGCATGCCAATTGCCTAGCCCTTGGATGCAAATAATGAATTGCATAGTCTGAATAAGAACAGATGTATCCATTTCTGCCTTGTTTTTAATGTACAAGAACAAAAGAATCGTTTGTATTACACCCACTGGTGCTGTAACTTCCAAAACACTTCAAGAATCCACTCCAAGCTACTTCTAGTCTGTCTTAGGCAATCTTGGTTTTACAATTTTGGACAGAATATTTGGTTCTTTGTAACTTCTTTTTCATGAGTAAACGTATAGTTTTCACAGTAGCCAGCTGGTTTTATGAAATGGAGCGAGTAACCAACCTGTTGTTTCCCTCCTGTTAGGAAGATGATGAAGATGAGGATTTTGATGAAGAGAGTGATGACGATACTGCAGCTCTTCTGGCTGAACTAGAAAAAATCAAAAAAGAGCGAGCTGAGGAGCAGGCACGGAAGGTAAAATCTCACCTGTTAAAGAGGTTGTTTGCTTGCAAATTAATTTAAAAAAAGAAAAGCAATTTCCCAGTGTACTAGAAACTGCACTGAAGTGGTGGAATGTAGAACTATTAAAAACCAGTAAGAAACACATTTTAATACTGCAGTAGGCCTTTAAAAAACACCAGGAATAAATTTGTTATTGAACATTCTATGGGTGAACTTAGTACTCATTACAGGGAGATGCCAATGGTGGCAGACTCAGGCATGGGATGGGATGCTTGTGCAGTGCAAACCTCTGCCAATGTGCTTAATCTCTTAACCTTTCTGTTCCTGTGCATGTGCTTCTTGACTAAAGGCTGCCAGTTTGCCAAACTATGTTATGGTTTGATAAATACTTCCGGACATTTGACTGACTAAGACCACTCAAGGTGGCTATGGTAATATCTTTTGTTGGACCAGCTCCTGTTGGTTAGAGAAACAAGCTTTTGAGCCACACTGCGCTTTTCTTCAGGTCTGGGAAATGTACTCCAAGTGCCACTGCTAAATACAAGATGGAACAGATTGCTTAGCATAAGTAGTTAACACACATTTCAAGAGACCATTCAAGGTGAAGTGGCCCGTTAACATCCCTCTAGTCATGGGGTGGAAAGGAAGATGAGGTAGAGGTTGGAAGCAGTTGGAGAGCATTGTAAATGGGAAATAGATTGTAATAAGCCATAAATCCAGTGTGTCTGTTCTGTTCATGATTTTTAGTGTCTAGCGAAATTATGAATTTAAGCTCCCAGGCTCGGCTTTTGAAAATGTTGTGAAGGTTTCCTTTGAGGATGAGGACTGATAGGTCAGATATGGTGTGATTGCTTTGTGAAAAGTGTTCACCCACAGATGATATGGTGTCTTTGACTTTTTATCATTTTCCTGCATGAGTTAATTCAAGAGCATAATGATTGTCTGATTTCATCCACATAGTTGCTATTGGGGCATTTAGTGCCCTGGATGAGGTATGCCGCATGTTGTGGTAGCCATGGATCTCAAAAGGTATGTTGTTGGGGGTACAGATCATTGTAGCAGTGGAGATATATCTGCAAGTTTTGCATCTATTGTTCTGGCAGGGTCTGGTGCTGATGTGA
This sequence comes from Mesoclemmys tuberculata, assembly GCA_007922155.1. Lineage (NCBI taxonomy): Eukaryota > Metazoa > Chordata > Testudines > Chelidae > Mesoclemmys > Mesoclemmys tuberculata. The sequence goes on from ML675641.1 coordinate 7,554,217, forward strand.
CTTGGTGTGTCCTAGACTGTGGGGAGCTTGCTTCTGATGATCAGCCTGGAGAGTTTGGGGGATTGTTTGAAGGCCAGAAGACAGGGTTCAGGAAAGATTTCTTTCAGGATGGGGTCCCCATTGAGTATGGGTTGTTGTTGGGTGATACCCCAGTGTGGGGTGGTCGGTGAACAACAAGAGGTGTATGGTTAAAGGGGGTTCTGTTTCTGTATTGAAGCAAGATCTCAGGGTGTTTGGGTGGCCCATTCCATGATGCCGTCTACTCCTCTGGTTTCGTGTCCTGATTTGGTGAATGCAGTTTTCAGTGTATTAAAGTGTATATCACAGACTTTCTCTTTGGAGCATCTGCTGTGGTATCTGAGTGCCTGGCTGTAGAAAGCAGATAATAGAAGTTGGTCCAATAAATTATACTACCTCGCCCACCTTGTCTCTTATGCCCTGGGACCAACACGGCTACAAAACTCCATAAGGCCACTCAGTGCAGTTGCATTTGAATGTAGAGCTGGCATAGCTGGCATCTATGCCGCCCCTCACCAGCAGCCCCTGGTATGAGTGGAGTGCGATGTATTCTGGTAACCCCTCTCTGCCAGACCTCTCTGGGGGGCTGTTGTCCACTGGGGTACTCTAGTATAGCCTATTATGCCACAGCCAATTTAGAACCAGCCAGAATAGGGGCCTGCAACAAACTTCTTTGTGATCTTCTTGCTGGGTGCAGCTGAGAATCTAGCCTCTAGTGTTGCTAGCACAGGAATCTTTATTTCCAAATGAATGCAGGGTATTGTAAACAGGGAAATAAAAAATGCAAATCTGTTTAAGGCCTTTCATCCCAAGAAAACCCAAATACTTTACCTATATTGTTGTAATGCAACTTTTGGTTGTGCACTAATTGGTCATGGTTGTCTAGAAGTTTGGAATGATGTCCCAACTCTCGTGCGCAACAAGAATTTAAAGGTGTATTGTTAGAACGTTCTAGCTAATACATTTTGAAAGTCTAATGTAAACAATGCACTGTAGACTTCAGTTTGACCAGTTTTACTCATGCTAAAGCCTAGGCTGCTTCCCAAGTTTTAACTCAACCAACTTGCATGTGTGAAGTCTACATTGCCTTCTAGAACGTGCTAGCTAACATTTTAACTAACATATTCTAACAGTACACTTTAAAATCGTAGTCAGGACAAAGCCTGAAAGACCTGCAAGCCTGGTGAGCTAAATTGAGTACCAGTTCTTTTATCCTGGAAAGTCAAAGGCCTAAAACAACCCTACTTAGTTTTGAAGCGGCTCTACTATTGATATTCCAAATACCTGCTGCTGAGCCTACCAAGCTAATCCATTTTTAGCATTAAAATATACTAGAAAGTGTCTTTCCCTTTACCTCTGTGCCTTGGGATTGCAGCATGTATCATATGTAATGACACCCAGTGCTCTGCAATAGTAACGTGGCTTAGTAAAACTTATATAACCCGCTGGCAGCTTTACCTCAGAATTTTCCTGCTTTAAAATTTATTTAAACACAGTGAGTTCAGTGTATCTGTTTTCACAGCAGTATAAAGAGACTTCTGTTTCTGTGATCCCAGAGTAGACAGGTCTTACAAGGAAAACTTAGTTTCAATTTGACTGTAAGTTTAAATGATGATTCTGTATCTGTTAAACTGCTTAGTTTGTTACATTCACACAGATGTGCAGATGGCTTTGCATGGTTGAGAATTGCAGTACTCAAGTGTGCATATCTAGATTTATATTAAATAAACAAAAGTGAGGCTGTGGAAATTAAATTTCTGAAGGTACCCTTTGTGCCACTAGAGGGCACTGGAAGCTATGAAGTATATAGCACACCATTCATCTTGATTTTTTTTTTTAAACTGGTAATGTTCTTTATCCTCACTGTAATCCTGTTTTTTGGGAGTAAGTCCGTGTGTAACAGTTCACATGCAGACAGTGACCTAAAACACACTGTTTCCTCCTAAGAAAAAATACTAAGTAATTATTATTCGGTCTGATGGTAGTGTTGTCACTTACTATATATTTTAAGGGGGGAGGAGATGTCTGTTCTTTGCTACTGTGTCTCAGGCCGTGGCTGAAAATTATCCTATATGTTGGCATAAAAGCATTTCAAAGTAAATATTGATTACTTCAAAGTACTTTGAGATTTTTCCTTTTTTTATACCACTAGCAAGAAAATGAAGTCCATACTAATCAAAATTTGTATATAAAAGACACGATTTCTGAAATAATATAAATTGAAATGATTAAATATGGCTCCCTTTCGTCGTCATGGGAGGCACAGAAAGCCTATAAGTGAGATCAAGTTAAGGCTTCATTATGATGGCAACAGTATAGATATACATCTCTATAGATTACTAAATTTAAAACCAAAAAAGCACGTTTCCATCCAAGTGTACTCCTACACTTTGGCAGCTAAGAGGGATTAATTGGAAAGCTTGTAAAAGATCAGGAAAAGATAAATTAGCCATTTTAATTTAAGGGAAAGCGTGGTTAATGGCAGAAGCAAGGGATTTGGAGTCCAGAAATCAATGTGCTAGTCCCATTTCTGCCACAGACTTTCTTTGTAAACCTTGTTCAAAACACTTAATCTCTCTAGGATGGATCATCTTTTTTTTTTTTTTGGGGGGGGGGGGGGGGGGGCGAAAAGGGGGGGGGAAAGAGGGGAAAAAACTTTTTTCAGACAACACATAGTGTCATGAAGGGGGGGTTTACTCTCCTCTCCCACCCCGAATTAGCTGCATGCCCGCTTCACTGGCATTGCTCCCATTGTTTTATTCCCTCATCTCTCAGTTCCTGGTAGCATGGCTCCATTGGAGCCACTACTGCCATTAGTCCTCCTGCTGAAAAAGTGGGTACTCTGCTATAGAAGTGAGCTTCAGAAGAGAAGAAATTCAGCCCCGGGCTGTAGTACCCTCTCCTGTGGAATCTGGGGGCTTTATGAGTGGACAACTACATCCCTACAGCCCCAGATAGGGAGGGGCTGACCATTCTCCATCCATAGCCCACGAAGTCTCCCCTGCCCCCCAAGTGGATATAACCTCTTACATGACTTCCAAAGGGTATTGAGAAGAGAAGGATGACACTTTCACGGAAGTGGCTGACTTGCTCACCTCTTCTACATGGAAGTAAAATTATCCTTATATGCATTCATCCTGAGGGCACAATGTGGCTGCTGCATCAGTTTCTCCACCTGTAAAAGGAGGATATTTCCTTACATCAGGGGAGCTGACATTCTTATGGTTGTGAAAGACGTAGCTTGCAAGAGGTCAGGCACTACTAACATGCAATCAAAATGTTTTACAAACCATAGTCCAATCCTGCAAACACATTATTTCTTTTATGGATGTGAGTGTGATGATGCGAGTGGTTAGTTACTTGCGTGTATGTTTGCAAGATCAAATACCAATTAAATAGCTTCACTGCTGAAATGGAGACATCTCTGCAGTAGAGGGCATCTGATAAGCAAATGGGAAAAAGCACATTAGGGTTAAACTTTCCTTTTCCTCACCAGAGTGAATACCTGCTCACTCTTATTGTTCCCACAGAACAAACAACCTCAGTTTTTAAGATTTCATATGAAAGACCCACAATAGTGGGAGAATATAATTTATGTATTAAGCAAGTTGTAAGGCTTCAGTCTTGTGATTTGAAACCATAGTTCTGGGAAGCTGACATTTCAAACTTGAAGCTTAGATTTACTGTACCGTTCCTTCCATTTTTTTAATCTCATGGTTCATATCAAGGATATGCTCAATACACAGGACGTGGTCTACTACAAACAGCATGCTTCTGTTTTAATGTGCTTACAGTATTTAAGTGGAATATGTAATGTAAGGGGACCAGATCCAGGAAAACTCATTACACACACAAGCCCATTGTTGAGTAGCATGACACACAGGCACAGGAGCATAAATTTGAAGGTCAATTTTTTGTTGGCTGTGTTTCTGTCTACTAGGAACATGCAGGGCCAAAATGTTAAAGTGCAATTCTTTTCAAAATGGGGCATCCATCTTGCATTTATTATACATAAACATTGATACAGATGTGTAACCTTTCTTAAAAACTTTGCATTTTAGGGTAAAAAGCAGTATAACCTTTAGTGAAGTTATTTGGAAGCCTCGTTAGGGTGAACTGCATGTTTTTATAATTTTCATCTTTTATAATATCTTCACTGGTATCTAAGTCTAGTATTTATCTTACTAATATATGAGAACACTTCCTTTAATGGGCCTCTTCAGTAGATGCTGAAGACAGGTACTTTCTTGACAAATGGGAGGGAAAAAGTATACACAGATAAAACTTATGATATGTTCAACTGACAGATCCTAAGTGGCTTATTTAGATTTGAATTTTTAGTAGCATGAAGTAAATAAAAATAAAGCAGATTTTTGTAAACTGTTCTGTTTCTTCCTGACCTTGTTACTTAATGGGGTAGCAGAGATACTGCCATGGTGTCTTCTATCCTTGTATCTATCAGTGAAACATCTCGTAAATTGCTGCTGATAACTGGAAGGTCTGATCCAAGAAAATCAGCCACACTTTTAATTGTTTTGTCTAACTCACATGTACAGTAATTTATTTGATTCTATTTGAAGGGGCAGGGAAATCTGGCTTTTTTATTCTCTGCATTTTCAGATATGTTCTATCTCAGGAGCATATCTGACTGTTCCTTTTTGTGATTGTGTCAACTTCAGTATGAAAGCCTTCAAATCTATTTTTGGCTTATGGTTCCAGAGGTTTACCAATGTTCATACTAAAACATTAAATGTTCTAACCTTCATCAAGTTGAAATTTTCCCCTTACTTTTAACTGTAAAGAAATCAATGGCCTGACCCAAAGCTCATTGAGGTCAGAGAGAGAGTTTTTTATCTTCAGTGTGCTTTGGATGAAATTTCCCTGTTTCTGAGTTCTTGGCTTCCATTGAGCTCAGTGGGAGTTGAGGGTGCTCAACACTACATATAAAGATTTCACTCAGACGAACAGCTAATCAGTCTAATAAGAACTAATGAACACTTTCAGTAAATGAATCCATATAAAATTCCTCACCTCCTTTTGTCCTCTTAAACACTAGTTTGAGTTTGGGGTCTTCAATTCTTAGTTTTTTGTAAAGATCTGAAGTGACCAGTGAAATTTTATATCCATGAATGATAAATGTATGTATCTTATTTTTGCAGTCTATTCCCTTGATATTCTTCTCAACATATTCAAACCCATACAAACATTAATGAAACTTGCACATATACTTAATATAATGACCATGTATAATTAGCAGGTTTCATGTGAATTTTGAAAGTAAACGTTGATGTGGGGTCCAAGTATCAAAGATCCAACATCTGTCAAGTTTCAACCATTTCCTTAAAAGGTAAATTGAAATGATTTCAAATTGTCAGCTGAATATAAAACTGTTCTAATCTTGCACTTCTCTGAGGCCAGAGTTCAGCTGTGATGGTGAATTATGTGTGCACCCTATGAATTTGCTAATGTAGACACAGCTCCACTGTTGAGAGGCCCCTGCATTTGTGGGATAGGGAGAAATGAGTAATCTCTCTAAAGCTTCTTTCTGTTTGAGTTTGTCTGTTGTAGCCATAATATTATTACTATTGCTTAATAAATCTTTGTACTGACACACAAGAGGAGCAATGTGGATTTTGGAGCAATCTCTGAGCTGCTTATTTCTGGATCACCTGGTCTTGATCATATCGCAGAGATGTGAAGCTAAGACAGCTAAGATTCTGTCTGGGTCTGTTTGATTTGAAACAACCCACACTTGAATGCCTGGAGAGTCCTAACCTTCAGACAGGGAGTGGGTAGGGGAAGATTAATACGGAAAATTCTAAAACTCAATGAAAACCTTTTTTGGCAGAGGGGACTCTGCAGCTCGGCTGAAATGTTTAAATGTAGAGAAGGCATAACTCATTGTAGTACCTAAAATGTTAATTTTTTTTAACATCATGGCGCCAGAACATTAAATGCAGTAGGTGATTTTTACAAAATGTTCCTCTGTGGAAGGACATAGCCAAGCGAAACAATATAACATCTACAAACCCCATCTTTAAAACTAACCTGCATTTTGAAGCTGTTCAAATATATTTAAATGTCATCTAACCTAGAACAACTTCTGAGCTATTGAATGCCATAAATTGATTACTGCCCACTTAGTACTTCTAGTTCTACTCTGCAAACTGACTAAAACTGGCATCTTCTTTCAACAGATCTGCTCCCCATTTGTATTCAGAGTCTTAATTGTTGATTTTAGTGACAAAAAATTAAGCTTGTAGAGTTTAACTCCTGTTAGCTAGCTGTGCTGTCTCTGCAAGGCAAAAAGGAAGCAAACTGTGCAACAGAATTGCTAAGCTGCAAACACCAGCATAGGGAGGACCTTGGATATTTGCTGGGATGGCAGTTAACAAAAGCATCTGTTTACTTGTCTGTTAAACACACTTGAGTCTGAAAATAATTAGACAGTAAACACGGCACCCCAAAATGGTACCATCTTATGCCTCCCTTCTTAGAGCGGGTGTATTTTAAAGGGACATTGTCAACTTGAAAAAAAGTATAGGAATTCCCATAATGGATCAGACCATGGTGTGTCTAGTGCAATATCCTGTCAATAACCATGATGACTAATACCAACTCCTTCAGAGGAAGAAACAATGCAGTCTGCAGGTTATGGGATAATTTGCTCCCAGGGGGAGAACTTCTCATAACCCCACTAATTGTAAGTAGGCTTGTATCCCAGGTCTCGGGTTTTTAATTTACTATTCATAACTTGGGATGCATTATAAATGTTTACAAAGCTGTTGGCCTGTCTTGTGGCAGTGAGATCCAGATGCCAATTCTGCACTGTGTGAAAAATTTCCTTTAATCAATTCTGAATTTGCAATCTTCTATTGTAATTGAATGTCTCCTTCATATGAGAGAGAAGGTGAACAGAAATTCCCAATTGTCTCAATGCTATTCATTATTTTACTAACTTTTACTCCCTATGTTTATCTCCTCACTTACGTAAACAACCTCAGCCTTTTCAGTCTCGCTTCATCGGAGAACTTTTCCATGCCCCTAAGCAGTCTCGATGCCTCTCTGAAACCCCTCTTTCTGCTATATTTCTTTTTCCTAGGTTCCTAGAGGGGACCATTATGATTATCTGCTCTGACCTCCTGTTGCTATATTTTTGGGGGCAGTTCAGATCACTGAGCGGTTGTCAGTGCCTACCCGGTAATCCTGGGTTCCTGAAATGCTGTGTTTGAGTGTTTCAGAGCCTGGATACCAACAGCCTTCAGACGGTCATACGATTCTCTGCGTACATACGTTGTACAAAGATTTTAATCACCACTGTGTCGTTAGCTTTCATAAAAGACCTTATTTGATACAGTAATACCGTACACAGTCAGTTGAGTCAATTACTTACGATTGAGGTTCAGACTCCCTGTCTTTATAGTCCAGAGGCCATCTTCCCCCGCTCACTAGATGGCTTTTGATGGCTTTATTTAATTATGTAAATGTGCCTTCGTTGTCTCTGCCTAACAACCAGGCTGGTCAGACAAACACAATGGCTAAGGCAGACTGTGCTTGTGCATTCTTGTCAACTACATTTTAAGAAATCAGTCTGGCACGTTTACAGTTACATTGTGCGACCTATCCGTTAACCGGTTTTTAACCCATGTAAAGTGTGCCATGTTAATTTTATACTGTTCTAGTTTTTCTAGTCAAAATGTCATGGGGTACCAAGCCAAATGCTTTATAGAAGTCTAACTATATTATGTCAGCACCATTATGTTTACCCACCAAACTTGTAATTTCATCCAAAAATATAGTTTGACAGGATCTATTGTCCATAAACCCATGTTGCTTTGCATTAATTATATTACCTTCCTTTAATTCTTTATCAATTAAGTCCTGTGTCAACCATTCCATTATCTTACCATGGATTGATGTAATCCTGACAGATTTATAGTTACCTGAGTCATCATTTTTAAAAATTGGCACATTAGCTTTCTTCCTAAACTTCCCCAGTGCACGAAGACTTATTAAAACTCAACAATCAGAGTATAGATTGCTCCTCAGCCAGCTTTTTTTAAACCTCTTGAGTGCAAATTATGTGGAGCTGCTGATTTAAAAATGTCTAACTGTATTGTTTTCTGTTTAACATTTTCCAGAGATCCAAGTGGAATGGAAAGAGTGTTACCACCACATGATGCGACTATATAATTTATTTTCCCCACCTGAATACAGAACAGAACTATTTAGTGAATATTTCTGCATTATTACTGATAACTTTTCCATTTCCATCTAGTAATGTACCAAAACTATTGTCAGGATTCTTTGGGTTCCTAATATATATTTAAAAGTTCCTTCTTCTTCTTAATTCTGCAGGTTATAGACTTTGCCTCTCTTGGCCATTTTCTACAATTTTACCCTTTCTTCCATTTGTTATACCTTATTTTATTTTTTACAGCTGATTTCACTTCCTCTCTAAACCTGCACCGCTTTTGTCAACTGTGGGTTTCTGGAAATCTAGTAAGGTGTTCTTAAATGATTCCCAATAATCATTTACATTTTTCTTCTTAAATTTTTCCTTCCAGGTCATATTATGAGCTCATATTTGGCTCATAATTGTTTTCAGCGTTGTCAAATAGTCCCTTTTAAAGCACCAAGTATATCTGTTATTAGTCTGGACTTTATTCTGCTTGCACATTATAAATGTGTTCAAGTCATGATCATTTCAGTTCTATGATCAGTTCCTTTTTATCTGTTAGGACAAGGTCTAATAATAAATCCCAATAGGTTGGCTGCAACATTGTTTGAGTTAGGAAACTGTCACCTATATTGTTTAGAAATTCCAAAGATGTTTTAGTGCTGTCGGCATGGGTCCTCCATCATATGTCACTCAATTGAAGCCCCTCCTTTCCCCCTTCCGTCACAGTTTTTTCACCCCTGCACGTTATAGATCGGTACATAAGGAGGCAGTAATCCTGTTCCCCGTTGTGATTTGGCAGTTTGTGGAAGACACCAACTGAAACCCCATCTTGTGGTTTATCTGTTATGACATTGAACCATAAGTAATCAAAATCATTTTGTTCTTAGTTGTCAGTGACTCGGAAACAGATAATGCCCCATCTCTTTCCCTTTTGCCCACTCAGTCCTTCCCAAATAGGTTATAAACATTGATTTTTAACATTCCAGTTGTGTGGATCATCCCACCAGCTTTCACTAATGCTAACTAAATCAAATTGATGCTCATAAATTCCTTGATTTAATTTTGAGGTGGATAACCAGAACTGAACACAGTATTCCTTGTGAGAGCATACTGATTTACCTAATATTTTCCATCCCAGAATACTTCCTCTGCTTTTTTAAAATGCTGCTTCACACTGCTTCACATCTTCATTGAACTGTTCATAGTGATGACTAGGTCGTTTCCCTGAATTGATACACTTAATTTACAGTTCAGTAAGATATGTGAATAGTTCAAATTATTATTATGGACAATATGCATTACTTTATCAGCATTTAATTTAATCTCTCATGATTTCCTATTGCTTGGTCCACCCCCTTTTCCAGCACATTAATAAATATATATTAAAAAAATAGAAAACAATGCCAGTCCCACTATAGAATTTAGTGGCACCTCCATTAAGCTTTTGCCATCATGAAAATTGACCATTTGTTCCCACCTTACGTTTTCTGCAGCTAGTTTGTTACCCACTACTGCGCTTTGCCCATTGACTATTTAGTGTGATTAGTAGTCTCACGTGAGGAACTCTGTCAAAGGCTTTTTTAAAATATATTGTCAACTGGTTTTCTTTTATCCACTCTTTTATTGTGACCCATTCAAAATATTCTAATTAGTGAGCCATCATTTCCTTTTGCAGGAGCTGTGCTGATCCCTCCTTTGTGTCACAATCATCTGGGTGTTTTGTAACTATTTTTAATTATTGTTTCAAGCAATTTGCCAAATAAAAATCGATAATCTTTACTCCTGTAATTCCCCAAATTATTCCTTGCATCTTTTTTTAAACTATAGATAGGTACACTCTTTGGTACTTTCCTATCCTCTGGCATAGTAGGTGATTTTAATGAGTTCAGATTTTTGCTAGCAGCTCAGCCATTTCATTTTTAAGTTACTTCAGAACCTCTGGGTGTGTACCACCAGGGTCGTCTTGCTTTTCAATTTTGATTTGTCATCACTATTTTTGACATCTTGGTCTTTGATAGAGCTGCATCATTGTCACTAAAAAGGAGTACAAATAATCGAGCTGTTGGGTTAATGAGAATTGAAGAATATTACAAGTGATATCACACATTACAGTAGAGAAAAGTCAGGATGACTCTTGTGGCTGCCACAGTTTTGCTTGTAATGTCTCTGTTGTCTAGAACTTTTTCATAGTAAATTTGATTTTTAAAGTGATACTGTGAGAAATACTTGAGAGCACTGAGGTGGGAAATATGGACAATGCAGTGACTGCAATTAATATTGTCTCTTACTTTCCTCTAGCTCAGGGGTCGGTAACCCGCGGCTCCGGAGCTGCATGCGGCTCTTCAGCCGCGGTAAGCTACGTTTTGCGGCTCCAGACTATTTTTCTTTAGTCAGTGGAAGAGGGGGCAAAATGGCTCTTTTGATAGTAAAGGTTGCCGACCCCTGCTCTAGCTGTTCCTTAAAACACTCGTATTTGGAATTTGAGCCCTACATTTCCTTTCACTTTTTAAAAACCTAATGAATATTAGTAAAATGAACCTGAGACTACTTAAAAGTTATCAGTGTTAAATCTGAATCTCAAAAGAACTATACTTCCAAATAGAAATTAATAGCTAACAGTATAGGATATTTACATATGTATCAGATATTGTATCATGATATACTGCGTCAGTTGTCAAATTTTAGATCTGTGCTGAGAAGTGGAGGGGAGAGAACACTTCTAGAGAGCAGCCTAGAGAGATTCTACTGTAATTTGTTGAAGTCGATTCTTTTAATGAACCAGTACATGTACAAGGTTTGAAAAAATACTTTTTTAGGATTTCCATGAAAATCATCTTCGCTGGAATTAAATACTTCTATTACTTGACACAATCCCCATTAGTACTCACTTCCTTTAGTATATGCCAGTATGGAGAGTCTGCCCATAGTATGCTTCTGTTTGAACTGGTTCATTCCAAAGTGTAAACCTTTCCTTACTGAGTGATTTTATTTTTTATTTTTTTAATGGAGCCTTGTTTAAACTGTAAATTATTTGGGGTAGAGTCTCTGCCTTATGCTGTGAACTGCATTGAGCGTGTTGTCAATACTTAATAGGGCTTTGGTGGCATTTGGTCTCATTTAAACCCTTGTAAACAAATACGCAGGTGGCCTCAAAACCGCCACGAGGTGTAGGCGCATTACTAAATTCATCCACATCAGTCCACACTAATTCTGACTAATCACTCTGCTGTTAGTCCCTTGCTGTTCATGAGTGTTTACATCGAAGAGTGAACCTGGTAACATGTTTTAAAGCTTCTGGAAAAAATTGTTGATACAGAGAGTATGTTGCACATAACTTGAAGTCAAGGATAGATTAAGTGACTGGATGCTAAGATGACTCATAAAAGTGTTCAGTGCATAAAAGTGGTTTCCAGATATGGTTTCTCACTGTTTTAATCAGAAGCTTACATTGCACTGGTGGGGAGCAGGGTGAGGGGGCGACCCTGGACAACGTAATTCTTAAAATTTGGATATCATGAGATCATTTGGTGTTCTCTGTAAAATGGGTATATGAATGCATACACTATCTCAAAGGGAAATAGTAAGACTCAATGGTAAAAGGCTGAGAGATCACTCCAGGTAGTAGATAATAGCCTGTTTTCAACAGTGTATAACAGGAATATTTTCTCTTTTTCATGTGAGGTTAAATAGTGTTTAGAATGAAGAAAATCAGGTATGTAGCTTATAGCATGTACCAGTGCTTACGGGGTGTTAATTGCAAACTTTAGAACATCAAAGGTTAGTAAGGCAGTGTTCAGCTTTTGCGCGCTGACAGATTAACAATGTTAAACTGTTCAGAGATTCTGCCTCACTCTTCTGTTTTTAGTACACACACAACTGTTTTAAATCAGCTGGAAGGGATGGTTGTTTGAACTAGGATCAGTGTGGGAGTAATCAGCTAAATGATCGTCATCTTCCTCTGTAAATTAGCTTGAAAAGATGGCCAGAAACTAATAAATATGTGCATCTCTATCTCGTTGTCAGGAGCAAGAGCAAAAGGCTGAGGAGGAGAGGATTCGCATGGAAAACATCCTGAGTGGCAATCCTTTACTAAATCTTACAGGCCCAGTGCAGCCTCAGGCAAACTTCAAAGTGAAGAGAAGGTATTATACTCAATATACATTTGTCCCTTCCTGGAGCTAAAGCAGGCTCTGAAGCAACTAAAATGGCATTTTATTGCCATTGATTTTATTTCTCTCCTCAAGCCTTGTGTCAAACAGTGTGACCTGAAATTAAAGTATCGCAACATGAGGAGGGTGGTTCTGGGTTTTTTTTTCCAAACAGAACATCCTGGTTCTTTTTGAGCAAGAAGAATCATGTTGAAAGTTGAAGTGCCTTGCACTGCCATCCGTAGCACAATATGGCTGCAAGAAGCAATGTGGCGAGAGTTCATAGGCAGACTCATTGTTACACTTCTCTAAACACAGCTATCTCCTTTGGATTGTTAGTGTGGGTGGCAAGTGAAATGTTTGTGCTGGCACTCTGGTTTCGTTGTCTGTGGATTATAGCACAGTTTCGGTTTAGAAGCTTTGCTGTTAGCGTTCACTACAATAAGGAATACATTGGGGTTTACGAGTTTTACTCAGAAATAGGGACCTCTGGACATGGAGACCGTTCTACAGTTTTGACTGGGCTTTCTTTTTCCTGTGCTGATGGGCGGTTTGCTCCAGCCTTCTCCCTCCATCAGTCTCTTCACTTCAGCTTCATTCCATATCTTACCCTCTTCTTCCCTCTATTGTCCCCTTCCCTCGCTTTTTTCCTCATTTAGCTGATCTCCTAACTAAACACACGTTTTTTAAAAAATAAAATAAAGTTGTAGAACTAACATGCTGTTTGGCCATCACATTGTTCACTCTGCTTGCGATTAGCCTCCTCCTGCTTCCAGCCTATGTCTGTTTAGTTTGTAAGCTTTTTGAGGCATGGGCTGTCTGCTGCTCTGTTTGTACAGTGTAGCCCCATTTTTGGTTAGCCCTTAGGCACTCCCTAATAAACATGATTTCATAATGTTTGGGTTTTTTTTCATCTTTTGCTGTTACTTAGCACAGTAAACATTTTAGGATAGAAGAGACACAAAGTGGGCGAGGTAATATATTTTATTGGACCAACTTCTGTTGGTGAGAGAGACAAGTTTTTGAGCTACAAAGAGCTCTTCGGGAGCTCAAAAGCTTGTCTGTTTCACCAGCAGAAGTTGGTGCAATAAAAGATATTACCACATCCACCTTGTGTCTCATATTCTGGGACCAACATGGTTATAACACCACTGCAAACAACATCAGGATGTAATTTGTATGAAAGACACACACAATAATTGTATTTTATGTTTTTAAATAAGTTCAGATATGTTAAGACCATTTTCCTTTTAGAAAAACTGTCCTCTGAAACCTACAAAGAACTATTTAAATATAGCTTATTTAAGTTGCTCTGTTTTAATTTCATGTAGTAAATTTTAACCATACAGCTAAATATTTGTTTTGCTTTCAGATGGGATGACGATGTTGTCTTCAAGAACTGTGCCAAGGGGATAGATGAAACGAAAAAGGAGAAAAGATTTGTAAATGATACGCTGCGATCTGAATTTCACAAAAAGTTCATGGAAAAATACATCAAGTAGTACAGTTTTATGTGCTCCATTGCTGAAAGACTCAAAGGGTCCAGGTGACTTCCCCTCTGTGGTGCACCCCCTTTGCCCCCACAAAAAAAAATTGCTGAAAATTGTTTCCTGCCATAAATTTCCAAATGCCTCTCTGAAATCATTGACAACTTTTTAATTGAGTCACCCTGTATCTGGAGTGTTTTATTCTTTTCAGCATCCTTTTTTTTTTTTTTTTTTGTAAACCTGTTTGTGTTTAATGTTTTTCAGTGGATATGCATTTACTTTTAATGGCCTTTGTGTAAATGTTGGAAGAGAGATTGGTTTGCAATAAATACTTTAATTGTCTAAATACTGGTTCTTGGGAAACAACCTGTAGTGTGGTGGTTTGTAATTTATGCAGATTATGTAAATTTTCATATTCTTAAAAGGAAGTGAAATTCTGCCTGGTCCTGCCTTCCCCAGAAGCTGGGGGCTGCCATTCACTTCCCAGCTGGGAGCTGGGACCAGGCGGGAAGTGGGCGGCTGCTGCATGCCTTCCCCAGAAGTCAGCAGCTGCTGTCCACCTCCCCCTCACTCTGTTTTTCCCTTGGTACCTTCTGCCTGTGTCTCTTATACTCCCAGGGGTACGTGTACCACAGGTTGAGAAACTGTTGTACAGATTGTCAGACTCTAAATTAACAGAAGTGTTCTACAGTGTCCTTCAGCTGTCAGAAGGATTTCACTCTCTCTTGTGATCACTGTCACATTTGAGATACGTTTACAAAAATAGGATGATTGACAATTGGCTTGAAATGCATCCTTTTATCTCTGGATACCTGAGTTCGAATCCTAGTTCAGGTCACAAGTGAAAGTGTTCAGTGATTTCCTGCTCACCATTAGCATTCATTTCAAAACCTCCATGCACCGTAGCATGGTTTGTAACCTCTGCTTGAGAGATTTTAGAGTGGAACAGGAATTGTTGCAGGTCAGGATTTAAGGTGCCTTTGTGTAGAGTTCTTGCTTGGTTGCCTGTCCGTGCTATGTCTGGCCTACTTCATTTAGTCCCATGGTTTCTATAGCACTGATGTTGCTCAGAATCTCTTACTTAAAAATTAGTTGCATATTTTCAAAGTGACGGTCAGGGCTTTTGAAATTTAAGGACCGATATTTCAGTCTTTGTTATGCATGGTTTTTAAGTGGTATCCTGTTAAACTACTGTATTTGAAGCATAGGCAATTTCATTAGTCTCTGTATTTTTCTCTTTTTTGTGGTAACACAAGATGAACTAATCAGAGCTAAACTGTCTAAAGGTAACGTCAGTACTTACTTAGAACAGGAAATTTTATAGGCACTTTTAAAAGCTGTGTTGAGCCAAACTTATTTCTCTTGGAATCAAGGAAAGAATACTTACTGATTTTGCTCGTGTTACCGGTCTTTTGGCCTTCCCCTAGACCGTGCCAGCCTCATTGATACCCTGACGTCCACATCTCTTGGAGCTTTTGCTGGTGATGCTAATCTTCAGGAAGCAGGTGATGAGACGTAGTTCCTCTCCTAGTGAGCATACATTAAAAAGTCATGGTTTTTCTTCAAGTGCTTGCTCATGTCCAGGTCATGCTAGGTGTGTGCACACCACGTGCACCGGTGCCAGAGATTTTTACCTTGGGCGGGTCTGCACTGCCACCGGCCATTGATGGGAGATATGCAGGCTACATAATGTTGCTTGTGTAACTCCTGTCGACTCACTTACGCTGCTGTACCGCGACATCTCCACTGCGCTGCATCGATGGGAGGCACCCGCTGGTCAACACCCTGTGATGGATGCAGCCTTACTCTTTTTGGGGTGTGGGTGGATTTAATGCATTGACCAGAGAGCACTTTGGGATCAATTGAGTGGGTTTCCACAGCTGTATCAATCTGTGCAGTTCCGGCAGTGAAGACATACCCTCAGAGGTATCCATAGGGCTGGCTCTAGTGCCCTCTGCAGTAGCGAGCGTATGTGCCAGTATAAGGGTGCTGCTGGCCCCCCCCCCCCCCCCGTTCCTTCTTACCACCAGTGACAATGCAGAAACATCCTCGCCTCAGCAAGCCATTACCTGTGGTTTTTGTCTGTAGTTTAATGTAAATAGTTGTTGGTTAAGTTTAAATAATTAGAATTTAGTAATTTAGATTAGTTGTATTTAGTGCACGGGGACTTTGCCCCAGGGACAGGGCATGACTGGGTCCCCAGGCTTCAAACCATGTTCTTGTAAAAAGCTCGTGCCTGTGAATGAGTTGCTTGAAGTGCCTGGATGAGACCCACATTCAGGTCAAGTTCAGAATCTGTATGAACTTTAGACCCCATATAAAAAAGGATCAGGACATCAGGCTAAGAGCTCTCCTGATGGAGTCGGCCCTGAGACTGGACTCTGAGCCAGGCTGCTCGGATTCTGCACCCAGTACAAAGGTGCCCCCCTCCCCCCCCAAAAACACACACATACCTGTCAAGCACAGAGTTCATCCTGGCGCTGATCTCCATCCCTGTTGCCGAAGAAGCAACACAAGAAACTGCACACTGGGAGAGGGTGCTCCCTGGCCCTTGTGGGCAAACCGATCCCAGAGCCTCGACATAGGGCACCAAGATCCACGCACCAATCCCTGGAGCATTACTACTGGTTACCAGCGCATCATTGACAACCTTGGGATGCTTGACAGCGATCAGCAGAACCTCATTTCACAGAGTTGGAGTGCCACACCCACCAGCACTGTAAGAAGCTGGAAACAAGGTTGGCAACACCATAGTCTCAGAGGTGGTCCCCTAAGATTTGGAAGGATAGGAGGTTGCCTTGCCCAGGGCCCAAGGGTACCCTACCACTGTGGTGGGTTCCCCTATCCCACCCTACCACTAGGCTGGTGGCCACTGATGCAGTGTTCAACAGCAATCGGTCTCAGAAACATCTCAGAGATGCTCAGTGATAGTGTCTTGCCCATCCCTGGATTTGGATGAGGAACCAGACCAAGCATGGGAGAGGGGGGTGAGTGGGCTTTGGTGATTTCCCCTTGAGGAGGCTACCCCAGCTATGGCAGAACAGTGCACACTTCTCCTTTGCCTGCCGCCGCCTCCTCATCACCTGATGAGGCAGTAGTGGGTCTATCTGCCACAGTCCCACAAGATGACTTTAGGGGACACCATGAGTGCTCAGAAGGGTAACTGCAAATCTGGGCCTGGAGGCAGAGGAGCTGTGACGGAGCTGGCTGACATGCTCTTTGATATTTTGGCAGCAGTAACCCCTGCTAGAGTGGCCCTTTTTGTCCATGAGGGTATTGTCAGGCTGGTTGAGGCCCTATGGCAAACCCACCCTACATCTGAAAAGGCAGACAAAAACTATTAGTCACCCATCCCCAGCATCACTGGTGGTGTCAGTTGCCAACGAGAGAGAGGGAGACGAGAAGTCAAGCTCAACCCTTAAAAACAAAGAGGCAAAAAGCTGGATCTCTTTGAAAGAGAAATTTATTCAGCCACTAGTGTCCAGCTCCAGATACCGAATAAGGAAGACCTACTGGGGAGATATGACTTTAATATATGGAATTCTATGGCCAAATTAGCTGACTCCTTACTCCAGGAGTCTAAGCAGGAGTTTGTGGCAATCCTGGAGGAGGGTGAATCAGTGGCCCGAGTTTCTCTCCAAGCGGCCTCTGATATGACTGACTCGGCAGAACAATGGCATCAGCAGTCCCTCTGCGGAGAGCCCCGTGGCTACAGTCATCTGGCCTATCGGTGGAGGTCCAACAGTCCATCCAGGACCTCCCCTTTGATGGTGCGATGCTGTTTTCTGACCAAACAGATGCCAGGCTGCATGGCCAGAAGGACTGTAGAGCCACACTCCGTTCCTTAGGGGCTGTACATCCCACTGGCTTCCAGGAAGCATTTCAAGCCTCAACAACTACAGCGGTTCACGGTCCATGCCAGGAACAAGCCCTATAAGAAAAAAAAAACAAAGGCTATAAGTGCTGTCAGAGCCAACCTACCACCAGTGCTTCTCACTGAAGCACAGGCTGCTACCCACCAGGCAGCAGACAGGCCTTTTGAGGGTGTGCCCAGGGGCAACCTAACAGTCTTGCACCAGGATCCAACTCCTTTCTTTTCAAACCATCTTTCCCCTTCCTTCCTACATGGATGACTATAACATCAGACAAGTGAGTACTAAACACCATCGCAGTGGGGTACACCCTCCAATTCATTTTGATTCCTTCTTCCTACCCCAAGACCAAGGGAGGCCTGTGGCCTATGTTGGACCTGTCTCCTCAACAAATATCTCAAGAAACTAAATCCCTCCTTGGATCTGCGAGACTGCTATGCCACCTCAACTTGAAGGACACACAACTTTCACATCTCCATTTCCATGGCCATAGGTGCTTTTTATGATTCATAGTGAGGGACAACTACCACCAATTCATGGTGCTTCCATTTGGCCTATCAATTGCGGCAAGGGTATTCACAAAATGCATAGAGGTGGTCATGGTTTACCTCCGACATTGAGGAACTCAGATTTACTCTTATGTTGACAACTGGCTCATCAAGAGTTGCTCAGGTCCGGCACAATATCATGGTACTGTGAGCAACCTGCCAAAATCTGAGTCTGTTGGAAAATGAGCAGAAATCCACGTTAGTACCAGTGCAAAGAATAGAGTTGATTAGGGCAGTCCTCGACTCCATCCAGCCCAGAGCGTTCCTACTAAGTGCCAGTTACAAAAAATAAATGAAATGCCATATCAGGCTTCACACTTCCATGTTAGACAAAGTCCCTTTACTAATACCAGTTACCTATTACTTGGACAGTTTTCTAGAGCCCTTAGCCGTAGGATGCAGTGTTTGGTGGACAACACCCACCAAGTGACTGTCCCTCAGTGTTGGGGTGCCAAACCTCAGATGCAAGCCTGCTTTTAAAAGTCTTTTTCTGTCTCCCCCCTCACCTCTTAATCCATGCTGGCTTGTGCATTCAGAGTGTGGGAACCCTTTGATTTGAGAGGTGGGGTGTGTCTGTCTTTCCATTAACTTTAATGATCCACTAGCATCCTTTCCCAGGCTGTACACTGGATAGGTACTTGAAATTCTTTGTATAAACAGCTGGCTTGAGAGGTGCCTCTTCCTGCCTCATCACTCACTGTCCTGCTGTGAAGTGGAGACAAAGTTTTATGAGCACAGTTCTCTATATTTGCAAATACATAAAACTGTGATGATAGCCTGTATACCTGTCTCATGATGATTAAGTTTAGAACACAACAAGCTTTCATAAGACCTTTCTTGACATTTGTATAGCAAAACAACAGTGTATACAAACAGTTGATTCAACTGCTTATTCTTTGGGGTTCAAACCTCCTGTTCTCCCCTAGGGGTGCCTGGACGCTTGTGTCACAACCACACATAGCTTCACTTGTGACCTAATTTACCAAGTGGGCCTGAGATTTAATTCTTGCACGCTAAGCCCCAAGGCCCAGATCCTCCAAGGTGTATATAGGTACCTATCATGAGACTTAGGTGTCTAAATATGTTAAGGGATCTGGGCCCAAGTTCTCAAGCCAAGGCATTTTGTAGTAATTTTTTACTTCAGTAGGCCCAGAATCTGACCTGAAATTAATGGTGATGAAGAACCCTCAGCTTCTTACAATTCACTTCTCTTTTTCTTGGGGGAGGGGAAAAAAATCAGTGGGTCCAATTAAAGGACTATGTTAAAATTAATTTTCTGCAATAAAGTTTCTTCACAATAATGTCCAGAATTGTCAGTTTGCTACTCTTGTTTCAGTCAGTACGGTGAGAGAGATTAACGTTATGATTTATGGGATGATGTTCCATGGAAAGTATCTTTCTAATATAAAGCATTTTCAGAGGAACTGCCTTCAACAAAATGTGCTAGTGGAGACATGTTTGAGATGTTGATGATGAATCATGTCCTTTAAGAGCTTTAAAAATAATACAGGTGCCTTGAGATCCTTTTGTAATTTTACCAACTTCAACTTTAGATCATGTTGGCTTTTCTAACCTTTGGCTTTGCTATAAATGTCTTTTCAGGAGGGAGGAAAAAAGGAACTTTTTAGAGAATTCCAGAGCTTTGAGCGAAAACTCAGAAGGTACAGTGGGGTCCATTTAGCACTTAAGAATACCTATTTCACGCCAATTTGATCATCAGTCATGAATAAAAGAGAAGCATTTTTACCTAGGGGTTAGAGCAGTGGATTGTAAATCAGGATTCATGGGTTCTATTTCCAGCTCTATCACTGACTCACTGTAGGATAACAGACAAATCACTTTAGAGCCGGATTCTTCTCCCATCCCTTTTACTCTTGTAAATCAATTAGGATGCTCACCAAAGCACCTACTCAGTATGGGCAAGGTATGGGGCAGAATCTCTCATAGACTCATAGGTCAGAAGGGACCAATATGATCATCTAGTCTGACCTCCTGCACAAGGCAGGCCACAAAACCCTACCCATACACATTTATAACAACCCTGAACCCATGACTGAGTTATTGAAATCCTCAAAAGTGAGATTTGAAGACCTCAAACTGCAGGGAATCCATCAGCAAGCGACCCATGCCCCACGCTGCAGAGGAAGGTGAAAAACCTCCGGGGCCTCTGCCAATCCGCCCCGGAGGAAAATTCCTTCCCGACCCCAAATATGGCGATCAGCTAAACCCCGAGCATGCGGGCAAGACTCACCAGTCAGCACCCAAAAAAGTGCCTCAGTTTATCCTCCTGTAAAATAAGACCACCACTTAGGTACCCCCCACTACAGATGTCAGCCTTAGTTAATTTAAAGCTTGTAAAGTGAAAGATATTGTGGTGGTTCAGACTTAAAAAACCTGGGTTCCGTTCCCTGCTCTGCTTCTAAAACCAATGGCAGTTAAAAGCCTAAATACCTTTGAGGATCTGGGCCTTAGTCTCTGTCCTTCACTTCCCTGCTGTAAATGGGGAGAACAGCACTGCCCTGCCTCATGAGGTGTTGAGGAAAAATACATTTAAAATGATGAAACATTGCGATATTATGGTAATAGAGGGCAGAGGAGCACCTTGAGATGCTTGGATGAAAGTTGCTACGTACATATAGTATACTAAACAATACGGAATAAAAGCCACCTACTGTTTCAATTGGGGGGGAAAAAAACTGAATCATATCTGGAAGCTATCCTGATGAGGGTCATATAAGAACCTGAGTAGAATAAGTGTATGCAATTATTTCAAATGTCTTTGTTTCCTATTATGTTCCAAACATATTAGTATTTATTTGCTGAATTGCTTTATAACTCAGTTGTAACCACAAGTTACAGAAGCGTTTAATGGGCCTAGCATGAAAATTTTCCTTTGCCATTAATATTAGTTACCCACATCATATGACCAAAAAGCATGCCTTGGAAGACCCTTAAATAGGCACTATCAGAAAAAACATTTCATTTTTTTTTCTTTTGGTGGAAAAGTATTAAAATAATAGACTGAGAGAGCACATTTGTGTTTTAACTCATTTTTTTTTTCTAGGCTGGGTGCCTGTATCATCTTCTGCCTTTGCTGGTTTGTAGTCCTATCATCAATTGGCTGTTTCATGCTGAGCCTTTAAAAAGAAAAAGTTTGTCGTGCCAGCAAAATCAAATCTGAGAACTTGAATGGATGTTTTGCAAGATATGAAGATGCCACCAGGCTTCAAGAAAGAAGAGGAGTTGGGAGGGAGTTGGACTCCATTTAATGGGAGGCTTTACATGGATGAAGGTGCTAAGTCAAGACTGGTAAAGACATCAAATTAAAAATTGGAAGGATGTAACAAATGGAAAAAAGAGATGAGAGAAGGAAAGTAGGCAGGGCAAATTGCTTCCTATTATTCCTAGTATTCTTCCTCGAGGTTGTATCTGAGATAAGGAACTCCTTTGTGCCAAGCACTGTACATAAGTTCCTGCACTGCATAGTTTGCAATAGCCAACACATACAAAGGGTGAGAAGGGATATATAGGTGAAATGACTTGCCTAAGGTCACACAGTCCTTTCTGTTGATGTACTCTGGAAGGTGGGATGGTGCCAAAAGGAGGATATGAATGCCACCTATTGCCCCGTTGCAGTTTGGGAACCCCACTGCTACAAATCCATCCACTGTATCCTGCATGTTGTTGAGAATCACAGTCCTGCCAAGTGGGAGACGATGGCTCTACACACTTGCATGACAATATCCCTTTTGCAACTCCAAAATGATTTCCCACTGACCGATATCAATCAGGCATTGCAAGTTTTCACAGTGCAATTGCCACTGGCTTCCCAACTGTCAATGCCGCTCTCGTTCTCGTGTCTGTGTGTGCCAGAGGGCTAGGGCAAAGTCACCACACAGATCTAGGCCTTTCACATCAAAAAATTCTACAGCCACTGCTCGTCCTACCAAACTTGTGTTCTTATGGTGATTGCACATTTCATTCCACTGAAGGCGCCTGTGTGCGCCAGTGCACAGTTGTCAGAGAGTTACGACCCTTAGTAGTACCTGTTGGGGCTGCCTGATCACTTTCTGCTGTCTCACGCACATTACACAGGCATAAAAGGCTATGCTGCCCCAGACCTCCCCCCTCCAGTTCCTTCCTACCATCAGTGATGGTTGTTGGAGCACCCTATCCTAGCTTCTGCAAGTCTTTTCTCGTTAACTATATAATACCATGTACAGTTAGTGAAGTTTGTAGGTAGTTTGTAAAAATAATATGCTTTTTGTTGTTTTGTGGGGTTCCAGCATCCATTTTGGGTACCAGTCCTGTTACCGGAGATATTCTGTGCTTTACCAGGTATCAAGCTGGTAACAGACAATGAATAACAACATTTTCTGTACTCTTTGCTTGGTCTACTTCAATGAAGCAGAAAACTTGTCTTGTGCCAAAGCTGTGCCTTATTGTGGTCCTCACCCCAGCTGCTTTAAGTACTTAGGGAGGCTCATGTGAGTGACAAGTGTGGCATTTGTAATGGCTTTAAGCACTGTTTAAAAAAAAAAAAGGCCAGGGAGCCAGGTTCTGTGTCCTCCAGCTGAGCCCTCTACTTTGGTCCATGTACTGAGCTCATTGTTGTCCATCAGCAGCACACCGCCTGCACTGCTGGTCTCAAGAGGGAGATCGGTGCCACCGGTACGGAAGAAAAGGCATCGGAAATCAGATTCTGTACCAGAGTTGTCAAAAGACTCAAAGAGGATGAGCTCTTCAAGACTCGGGAGGATATTCAAAGAGGAAGCACTCTCCAGAGCACACCTCTAAACAGGCCTTTGTTGACTCCAAAGCCTGATGTGGGCCTGTTTAGACTGGCTCCTGAAGCATCTTCTCATGCCTTGATACCAGAGAATGGCTTCCTGGTGCCATCTGTTCTGAGGCATTTGAGGCTGTGGAAGAGTTGTTGAATGTCTTGGTGCTGCTATCACCAGTGGTTCAGGAGGCTCACCTCGCACTAGCGCCCAAGGTACCACTTCCAGCACCATCATTTCTGCCCCAAGCAGCTCCAAGGGATCCGGACATCAGGTTATCAGTGAGGCTGGCATGGTCTAGGGGAAGGCCACAAATCATATCTCCGGCTCCTCTTTAGAGTCTGAGCCACTTTCTCCAGTACCGACTGGCATGGCCCTGCCATGGTTGCAAGAAGAAGTTTCATCCTATCAGTCTCTGAGGTGGGATCCTATGTATCCCAACCTAGCCAGTCCCATCAGGAGGGTATGCCACCTGCCCACCCTGGTTTCTGCCTCAGTATCAGCAGGGAGCTTGCATGCAGGACCCTTGGGCTGTACACAGTTGGGCCATACCAGTGGCCCATTTGGAACATGAGGGGTTCCCCCCACCCCCAGTCAAGAGTGTCTCTGCTGAGCATCATCACCGCAAACACCATATCAGCGGCTCTGAGCAGATCAGGATCCCTCTCACAAACAGCCGCAAGAGGAGTAGGAACTGGACCAGTCTCCAGTACCATTGGCATCCTCTTCCTCATCCTCTGATGAGGCAGTTGTAGTAAAACCTATTTCTCCACCTCCTGTTGATTTTAAGACTCATCGGAAGTTGTGGAGGGTGGGCTGTGGCCCTAGGCGTCCACCTGCTGGAGGTCCAGGGAAAATCTCAAGCTGGTGAACATTCTGACATGTGCAGCTCCAGCTAGGTTAGCTCTGCCAATAAATCAGGCTATTTTAGAGCCTACCAAGATCCTCTGGAAGACCCCAGCTTCCCTGCCTCCGACTGCAAAAAGTGGAGAGATGATACTATGTCCCCTCCCAGGGGTTTGAGCACCTCTGTAACAAGCCTCCTCCAGGCTCCCTTGTAGTGGCAGCAGCCAATGAAAAGGGAAGACAGGGGCACCAGGCTTCAACCCCAAAGAATAAAGAGGACAAGAACCTGGACTTCTTTGGGAGGAATCTTTATTCCATAGGTGGGTTACGGCTTCTCACTGAAACCAGCAAGTGTTGCTAGGTGCTCAGAATAACTGGCAGATCACTTGAGCAGGCTGTTCATTAATCACAAATGGTCCCTTTGCCTACTCATAGTAAGGTCCTTTTTCAGCTCTGGGGAACTCCTCAAGTGGATCTGTTTGCAAGAAAGGATACACAGAATGTCACCAGTTCTCTCCACAGCCGGGGACAGCCAAGGTTTATTGAGGGATGCTTTTCCACTGTCGTCATCAGAGGGTTTGCTCTATACTTCCCCCACCCATCTTCTTCCCAAAACTCTGTGCAAGGTCAGACAGGACAAGGCCAGTTTTATACTGATCACCCTGGCCTGTCCCCATCAACACTAGTTTTCACAGCTCTTGGACCTATCAATCAGTCCCCCACTGTTACTCCCACTGCACACAGACCTAGTTTCACAGAATCATGGCTCTACCTGATGGCCTTGAAACTTCATGACTAACATCAACAGAGAAGTCCTGCTCCAGAGAGGTACATGAAGTACTCCTGAATAGTGGAAAACCATCAGTGAGTACAAATTACCTGGCTAAGTGGAACTTTTCCATTTGGTTAAGTCTAAAAGGGGTCTCCCCTGTTCTTGTGTCTATTCATCATGTGTTTGGATTATCATCTGTATTTGAAATGTCAAGGTTAGCTCAACACCTAGCAGCTATATCAGCTTTTCACCCTCCTGTGGATAACCGTTCCCTTTTTTCCAACCCAGTGGTTGTAAGATTTTTTTTAAAGGGCTTGGCTAGGATGTTGCCACACGTGTTTTCACCATGGAGCCTCAATTTACCTTAACAACACTGAAGAGTCCCCCCTCTGAGCCTCTAGTCGCTTGCTCTCTGTTACACCTGTCAGTGAAGGTAGCATTTTTAATAGCCACTACGGCAGCCAGGAGGATAGGGGAGTTGAGGGCGTTGGTATCGCATCCTCCATATACTCCATTTTTTTTAATGCAGGTAAAGTCTATCTTTGTCCCCGTGTAGGGTTTCTTATGAAAGTGGTTTCCTCTTTTCTTATCAACCAAGCAATTTACTTACTGACCTTCTTCCCAAAACTTCATGGTAATAAGGGAGAGGAGTCACTGCATGGGCTAGATGTTAGAAAAGCATTAGCGTTTATCTGGAACCAACTAAACCTTTCAGGTCTTTGTCTCAATTTTGTGGCATTCGTGAATGAAGGGCAGGCCGGTTTCTGTGCAGAGGATGTGTCATGGGTATTTAATTGTATGCACCTGTGTTATCAGTTGGCTAACCCGGAGCCACTGGACAGAGTAGTGGGACATTCAACTAGATCCCAAATGGCCTCTGACATTTCTGGTTCATGTGCCCATATTAGACATTTGTAAAGCAGCATTCTGGTGATCATGTCACGTTTGCCTCCCACTGGGCAGTCTCGCAACAGCCTAGGGATGACGCTAAATTTGAATGAGTGATCCTCCAGTCTTTGTTCAAATAGACTCGGAATCCATCTCCAGTCAGGAGTGGTAGTGAGCCAGCTACATGTGCAATCACTCAAAGAAGAAAAAATGGTTACGAACCTCTCTGTAACTGTTGTTCTTTGAGACGTGTTGCACATATCCATTCCATGACCCACCCTCCTTCCCCATCGGAGTCGTTGCAGCAGGAGGGGAGTGTGTGGTAGATCAGCCCTTTATGCCTGCATGTCGTACGTGAGAAAGCAGAGGGTGCTCAGGCTGTCCCAACAGATACTGCTTAGGGTAAAAATTCTTCAACAACTGTGCACTGGAGCATGCAAGCTAACTACAGTGGAATGGACATGTGCAACATACCTCGAAGAACAACCGTTACGGGAAGGTTAGTAATTATTTTTACAATGTGATTCCCACCAGTCAGGGCTTATTTTGGGGCCCAGAAGTGGTGTGCCACCATCTGCAGCTGTTCTTTGAATGACACCAACAGCCTTGAATTGGTTTATGTTAGTACCACAGCAATCTGTCCTCCACAAAATCATGGTCCTCGCTGCTGCAGTTCTTGCAGCTCCGTAAATACTGAGGATTGTGCGTCTGGTGTTTACAACTCTCATAACAATAGGGCATAGCTGGGCAGGCTCCAGGCTTCTTTCAAAGATGGTGGACAGTGAAAAGTGCCTCGTAGGTTTGTGGGGTTTTTAAAAAAAGGTGCAAAAATGATGGGATGGTGATCCTCGCCGGGATGATTTAGCTGAGGATAGTCCTGCTTTGAGCAGGGGGTTGGACTAGATGACCTCCTGAGGTCCCTTCCAACTCTAATGTTCTATGATTCTATGGTATTATGGGATGGAGAAAGTTGCATGATGGAAACATGCCCTCTCGCTCCGAGTCCCGCCTGCACAACTCATTTCTGCCCCACCATGCGTTGCCAAAATTTCCAAAAGATAGTGCACTGGATGATGGCAAGTTGCACATTGGGAAACCTACCCATGATGCATTGCACTGTGCATCAACACAAGCACTCCTAGAAGTATGCACAGTGCCAGCGCAAGGAGACAAGTATGCACATGCCCAGGGGACGTACTGACTGTAACGGCTTTCTGCCAATGTAACTTTTGTCAACCAAAGTTTGTACTGTAGATCTGGCCTTGTGGGAATTTAGCGTTAAATCTAAGGTTTGTTCATAGCATAATGAACCTAAAAGCTGAAAATGCATTTTAATATGCAAACTGTGTTTTCACAGAGCACTTCAATAACAGAGAACATAGATTCTGATAGAATTTATTTCCAGTGACAGACAAAGCAAAATAAAATAGAAAGTATAAAATGAAACGTGATGTAAGCAGGCATCATCGCCAGTGATGTATTCTAATGTATGGGATGGTTACAGTGTTAATCCAGTATCTGCAATCATTAAAAAGATGTTTGTCAATAGATTTAAAGATCCTTGGAGACTCTCTTTGTTCTTGCTCCAACCATGATGTTCGTCATTCAGGTAGGATATTGATACTGTTAGTGAACAGGAGCAGCAAACTGAAGTTTCGCGAGGGAGTTCTTGAGGTGAAGAAGGAGCGACTACTTGACCCTTGGGGTGAATTTGTTGTCTGTCTGTTTGTTTGTTATGTACTTGCTGCTTGACTGCAGTGTATAGTGAGGTCTTTTGGGGGCTGTGTGCTGAGCCTAGCAGGCTTAGAGCTTCTTAATGAGGCTTTGCTTCCTAATCCCTTTACGATCCTTTAACCATTGTCACAATGGGCCAGAAAAAATTATGTGATTTTGCAAGTTGCGTGGCCCTAATCTGACCTTTAAAGATCTATTAACGGAAAATACAAAGCGTAGTGAGGTTCATTCCTTACGAGTAGACTAGAGCTTTGCTATGCAAGTGTATTGTTGGCACTTACATGATGATGTTTACATAGATCTTGCTGGAGGTTAACAATATAGATTAACTGGTTTCTTGTCCATTGTTCTATTGATCAAGTGTTCAAAAGGAACATATTAACATTTGGATGAAACGTGAATGTAACAATACTATTGTTTTTATTTCTCTCTGATGTTTAATACCTGTGAATGGTTGTAGATTACTAATTACCTTGGGCTAATGTAACTAGTTACCAGTGTGCACAGGACATAGGAGATGATAATTCAGAGTCACAAGTAATCATCTATTAATTATTCATGGAGGTACTGCTGTCAAGAAGATATCGATCAGCCTGCATGGGTCTATAAGACTCTAGGGGACTGATCCTTTTTATCTCAAATCTGTTCAAGCTTGTCAGGGAAAGTTTGGATCGCAAGACTGAGATCCCAGCACCAGCCTGGAAACACCCCGCTAATTCTTATGGGAGAATTTGAACAAACTTTGCACATGGACTATTTAGTCTTCATTGCATTGGACTGGATTTCTAACAAAGAAGCTCTGAACGAGGACTGATGACCCCCAAGCTGTTGGAGTAATTTCAAAGACTTTGCAATTTAAGAATTTTGCAATCCGTTATCTCTACTTTGAAATTGACCTAGGAACTTTTATTTTCATCTGTGTATGTATTCTGACCTTTAACCATTACCCTTTCCTTTTTTAAATAAATATTTAGTTTAATAAGCATTGGCTATAAACATGTATTTGGGTAAGAGCTGAGCTATTCATTGACTTGTTTGGTAATGTGTCCAGTTATTTGGGGTTGGTAGAATGCTTTTACAAAAGATGAATAAAGATTTTCATATTTCATCATAATCCGCATCTTATTTGACTTGGCTGTCTGGGTGCTAGCCAAAGGGCTGGATAGTTTTAAGAAAACTGTATTGTCTTATGAATGACCAGTGAGATGATCTGAAGATGTTTGTTGCTGGCTTGGTATATGGAAGAAAAAACACCAGTATTTAGGGCTTTGCCTGCCCCATTTTTTGCAGTTAGTCCTGTTTAAACTATCTCAGCATGGCCAATGTCACAACCATTAACCAGGGGATGGGGCTACTCAGGGAGAACAGGGGTCTAAAAAGCCAGCACCTAAGCGACCAGAGGAGCTATAAATAGTAGTAAACACAGAAGTTTTGTAGTGGGGTTTGAAGACGGAGCGTGAGAGCTGGATACACCTAACCTTCTCTAAACTTAAACCAATAAAAACCCCACACAAAAAAAAAAAAACCCACAACCAAAAGCTGCAGGAGTTAGAAGAATGCAGTCTGATATCCAGCAGCAGAGTGGGGGGGAGGGGCTGTCCAATTTATTCCAGCATGTATGATTGCCTGCCTTGCGGGCAGGTGCTATATGTGTGCATTCAGTGCAAGGGGCTCATGGCCCTCAGAGACCAAGTATGGGCTATTGAGACCAGCGTGGCTGAATTGGCAGGAGCTAAGGGTGATAGAGAGGTGCATAGATGTGACTTTTCGGGACCCAGCAGCCTGACCCCACCACCAGTCTGACAGCCCCTGTGCTGTTGAGGAAGATGAAAGTCTCAAGGAAGGAGAACATCAAACTGAAGCAAAGGAAAGAATCCCCTAGTTGGGACCCTCCTGCCAGAGAATGCCATGGTATCTTCTCACACTGAGGGATACCTCTTTATGGGAAGGAATCTGTTGTTAGGAAGAGTCAGATAATAGTTTTGGTGGATTTGATCATTAGAAATGTAGATAGTTTGGTTTGTGATAACTGGGAGAACTTCATAGTAAATTGTCTTTCAAGTGTGAAGGTTGCGTATCTCTCAAGACATCTAGACAGGCTTATGTGCAGTTCTGGGGAGGAGCCAATGACTGTGGTACACGTAGGTACCACCAGTGACCTAGAAAAAGATGAGAGGTTCTGAATACCAAATTGAGGCTGCTAGATAACAGAAAGTCCAGGAGCTCCATGGTAGCATTCTCTGAAATACTTCCGGTTCCATATGCAGGGCCAGCTAGTCAGGCAGATATGCAGGGTCTCAATGCATGGATGAGACACAGGTATAAAGAGGAGGGTTTGAGGTTTATTAGGAACTGGGGAATCTTTTGGGAAAGGAGGAGTCTACGCCGGAAAAATGGAACCAGCTGGCTGGCAAGTTCAAAGACAAATGTAAGGTGCTACAGTTAAGGAAGAAATAAACCAAATGCACAAATACAGAATGGGGGATAACTGGCTTTGCAGGGGCACTGCTGAGAAAGGTCTGGGAGTTGTGGTGGATCATAACCTCAACCTGAGTCAGCATTGCTATGCTGTTGCAAAAATAGCAAATGCAATTTTGTGTTGCATTAACAGGCATGGCATGCAAATCACAAAAGATGATAGTACTGCTCCATGAGGCACTGGTTAAGCCTCAGCGGCACTGGAGTACTGTGTTCAAGTTGGTCACCGCTATCTAGAAAGGATGTAGAGAAACTGGAAAGATCTGGAGGTGAGTGATGGACATCAAAGGGATGGCATGCAAGCCATATGAGCAAAGGCTGAAGGAACTGGGTATATTTAGTTTGGAAAAGAGGAGGTTAAGGGGGGACATTATAGCAGTCTTCAAATGTGTGGAAGGCTGCCATAAAAAAGATGGAGAAAAGTTGTTCTCTCTTGCCACAGAGGGCAGGACAAGAGGCAATGGATTCAAAATACCGCATAGCAGGTTTAGATTAAATCTGAGGAAAAACTTCCTAACTGTAAGAACAGTAGGACAATGGAACAGACTGCCTAGGGAAGGCGGGGAATCTCCTTCACCGGAGGCTTTCAAAAAGAGGCTGGATGGCCACCTGTCCTGGATGGTTTAGACGCAACAAATCCTGCATCTTGGTAGGGGGTTAGACTAGTCTCCTGATGCCCCTTCTAACCCTCTGGTTCTATGTGTAAAATTAAAAAGATTGTAGAGGAATTTTTAAACTAAAGGCTGGAGGAAAGCCAACAGGGCAGAGAAGCACACAATTCGAATGGAGACATCCCTACGGAAGGATCTATTTATGGGCATTCTCTATATCCTAGTAAACAGGAGAGGATACAAGTTGATCAAGTACAACTGGGAACTGAAGAGAAACAGCCAAATGAAAATGAGTCCCATTCAATTACATCACATGAAGGCAGGCAACTACAAAGCGACAAATTTTATAAGTGCTTGTATACAAATGCTAGAAATCTGAACACGTGAGTGCCTGGTATTAAACGAGGATATTGATATAACAGAAACGTGGTAGAATGATGACAAGCAATGAGACGCTAATACTAAGGTACAAAATATATAGAAATGACAATAAGTGGTGCTGATGAGGGAGTGGCATTATACGTGAAAAGAAAGCATAGAATCAAATAGAGTAAAAATCTCCAATGAATCATACTGTACCATAGACTTCCTAGGGATAGAAATTCCATGCTTGAATAGTAGGAGTATAGCAGGAGGAATGTATTACCAGCCACCCAACCAGGATGGTGATGGTGACTGTGAAATGTTCAGGAAGACTAGAGAGGCTATAAAAATAGAAAACACAATAATAATGAGGGATTTCGGCTATCTAAGAAGTCAGTAAATGTCATAATGCCACGCTATAAACTCATGGTATGCACATACCTTGAATACTGGGTTTAGTGCTGGCCACCCCATCTCACAAATGATAAATTAGAAATGGGAAAGGTAAAGGGATGGGTAACAGAAATGATTAAGGGTATGGATCATCTTCCATTTGAGGAGAGAGTAAGAAGGCTGGGAGCATTCAGCTTGGAAAAAGATGGCTAAAGGGAGATACAATAGAGGTGTACAAAATCATGAATCATATGGAGAAAGTGGATAAGCGTTACTTACACCTTCACATAACACAAGATGCAGGGGTCACCCAATGAAATGACTGGGTAGCAGGTTTAAAACAAAAGGAAGTACTTCATACAAGGCACAGTCAACCTGTGGAACTCATTGCCAGGGGATGCTGTAAAGGTTAAAACTATAAGTGGATTCAAAAAAGACTTCGGTTACAGTGTTAAGTCAATGAACATTACGCTGACAATCATAAACCACAATAATTACATAACTTGTGCATGTTCACACAATGCTCCTTCCGTCGACAGAGGGCAGCCACAGTTGGTGCTGGCATATCAGCAATGAGAACAGTGCACTGTGGGTAGCTATCCCACTGTGTAAGTTGCCACCTTCTGCAGCTAGGCATTGTGGGAGGGCGGCGTGGATTGCAGTGCACGCTCAACAATCCTTGATGCAGTTTTTTCTGTGCCTTATTCCATGGGTTTCTGATTGCATTTTGTGACATTTTTCAGGGGTCCTTGTTCACTATCTGCCCTCCATCTCTGCCTGAAAGGATGGCTCCTGCACTACTTGCTACTCCTGCAATCAGCATTACGAACACCACGTGGTTTATCATGCAGTATATCACAAGCTCTGAGTCAGAACAGGAATCCACAGTGCCTGCCCTGCTGTGTGCCATTGAAAGAAGCACCACCAGATTACTTTTAGCAGTCACAGAGCAGCTGCACATGGTGGACCATTGCTATTGGGCTGAGGAAACAAGTGCTGAGTGGTGAGATTGCATTGTTGTGCAGGTCTGGGGTGACGAGCAGTGGCTGCACACATTCCAGATGTGCACAGCCACCTGCTTGGCGCTGTGTGCTGAGCTCATCCCTGCCCTGCAGTGTAAGGACACCAAAATGAGAGCTGCCCTCTTGGTGGAGAAGCGTGTGGTGATCGCTGTGTGGAAGCTGGCAACTCCAGACCGCTACTGGTCAGTTGCAAATCAGTCTGGAGATGAGAACTCCACTTTAGGGGTTGCATTCATGTAAGTTTGCTGAGCCATTAATCGCATCCGGCTACGAAGGACTCTGACGCTGGGAACTGTTTGTGAAATAATGGATGGATTTGCGGCAATGGGATTTCCTAACACTGGGGGTGGCGGGGAATAGATGGCATGCATATCCCAGTTTTGGCACTGGACCATCTTGTGGCAGGTACATCAATAAAAAGGGGTACTCCGCTGTGGGGCTGCAGGCACTTGTGCATCACTAGGCTTGTTTCACTGATATCAACACAGGGTGGTCAAGGAAGGTACATGACGCGTGCATCTTCAAGAACACTGGCTTGTACAGAAAGCTGCAAGCAAGGACTTTCTTTCCGGATCCGATGATCCTAATGGGGGATGGTGAAATGCCCATAGTGATCCTGGGAGACCCAGTATACCCCTTACTGCCATGGCTCATGAAGCCTTGACAGCAGCAAGGGTTACTTAAGCAATAGGCTGTGTAGGTATAAAATGACCATTGAATGTGCATTTTCCAGATTAAAAATTCCCTGGCGATGCCTTTATGGCAGGTTAGACCAAAATGAGGAAAATATTCCCATGGACATAGCTGCTTGCAGTGCATTGCATATTTTTGAGGCTAAGGGTGAAGTTTCCTCAGGGGTGGAGCGTGGAGGCAGATTGACTTGCGCTTAATTTTGAGCAGCCTGAGACCAGCGCTATTATAGGGGCACAAAGGGGGATGGGTATTAGAATCTGGGAGGCTTTGAGGCACCATTTTGACAACGATCACCACCAGTAATGTGTCTTTCTATACAGCACACTGCCAAGCTTTGTTAACTCGCTGCCCTGCACGACAATGTTGATGATTGCCTCCTGATTTGTAGTCTGCCAATGCGCCTCTTACCACTGTGTATGAATTCAAGCAGCA
Source organism: Mesoclemmys tuberculata (assembly GCA_007922155.1). Lineage (NCBI taxonomy): Eukaryota > Metazoa > Chordata > Testudines > Chelidae > Mesoclemmys > Mesoclemmys tuberculata. The sequence goes on from ML675641.1 coordinate 7,587,485, forward strand.
ACTGCTTTGTGTAGAAGACAAATAAAGATGGGTTATCTTTCAGAGACTTTTTTTTTTAAGTTAAATAGCAATAAACAACACACAGAAAATGCTTGGTTGAAAGGGAGATAACACTGAACAGGAGTCTCCCAAGGGAGGCGCTCATAACAGTGTGTCAGTCCAGCTATCATTATGGAAGCTGTCAGAAGGGGTGGCGTGAACAGGGTACTATGATGGTCTCGGAAGATGAAAAGAATGTGTGGGAGGAGCTTGCACAGTGCATGGCAAGCAGTGGTATATGGGTTGTGAGGGAAGGTTGGGGACATGCAAGCATGCCTATGTTCTGCCTGCAGTGTGATTAGGGACTTTGACATCTCTGTTTGCTCCTACATCACTTTAATCCTCTGCTCCTGGCCCATTAAAATTCACTCCCAGCTCTACTTTCTCGCCTGTCTCTCCATTGGAAAATTGTCAGTGACTGTCTCTCTCCATGCCCTGTGTTCTTGTTCTGCGTCGTGGGAGGATCGGAGCACATCCAGAAACATGTCCTTGCTCCTCCTGGGTCACTTCCTTATCTGGCAGAGGCACTCCACTGGTGTTTAAGGGGTTCGCCGGAAGGCCACATCTGCGGAAGCACAAGAAACAACAAACAGAAGAAACAAGGAGAGCCCTGTAGCGCTTTAAAGACTAACACATTTTCTTTCTGCAGGCATGAGCTTTCGTGGGTCGTAATGAAGTGATGACCAAGTGGGTTACAACCCACGAAAGCTCATGCCTGCAGAAATAAAACGTGTTAGTCTTTAAAGTGCTACAGGACTCTTGTTGTTTTTACTGTATACAGACTAACACGGCTACCCCTCTGAAACAAACAGAAGCCTGATTGTTAGTGCACGCACAGCATCGAATCATACTAGTGAAGTACACCTCTTTCTCGTTTTCCCTAACGCACTAAGCATAGTGAATTTGGCTCTGGGGTCTTGCTGGTTTTTTAAGGGGATCACTGCACGTGACTAGGGACAGAATTGTAAATTCTGCCACCATTTTCCACAGGCAGGGGTCATTGAAGCCGATATCTCACTCCTGAGGGTAAGCAAGGGTGCATGTGAGCAGCTTCAGACCGGGTCCCTATGCTGCTTGCCAGTGTGCGCTTTGGTCCCTGCACAAGTGATTGCCAATTGGTGCGGGAAAGTTTCCCATAATGGCGAAAGGAACAAAGCAGCTCTGCCAAGGAGCCTTCATCAGAGGATTGGTGAGTACCTTCAGGAAAGATTCCTAGTGAGATCTCTGGAGGCTTCCCATGAAATATTGGTGTGCATTAACACACTGCTCTGCCCCACTGCCTGGGGGAATGTGAAGCAGACACAAACGCAGCTCGTCTTGTACAGTTCTATCACTGAACCCACACATAGCAATGCAAAGGGAAGCTCTACGTCATGTAAGCGAGCCATTGCAACTCAAAATGGTCACTTACCAGAGCACCCCTCTCCTGAATCATGAGCCCGAGATGGAGTGCTGGGACTGGCTCAAACCCACCGGGGTCGAGAAGAGATCCTGGCGCCCCACAGCAATGGACAACCCTGTTGCCTCTTCCATCACGTCCTCCAGCTACCCTTCCTCATCTACCACTTTGTCCTAAGTAATGAGTCTGCTGGCCGCTGTCTCCTGCTCCCCTGAAGTACCCACGGGATTCGTGGGGATGGAGCTGGAATTGCTGCTGAGGATGCCGTCCAGCTCCTTTAGAGGCAGCAGGTCTTCCGGGCAGCACCAGAGCGACAGTTTGACTCCCGTACCTTCTGGTACGCTTGCCTCAGCCCCTCTGTCTTCACATGACACTGATGCATGTCCAGTTCATAGCCCTTTTCCAACATGGCACAAGAAATCTGACCATAGATAGCCAAGTTCCTACGGCTGCAGCGGAGCTGGGATTGCACAGCCTCCTCTCCCCAAAGACCCAGTGGATCCAACAATTCTGGTGTGCTCCAAGCGGGAGAGCATTTTGTGTGGGACCGCCATGGCCAGCTGGGAAGATTTATTGCCTTATAATGATAGACTCAAGAGATCAGTCTATTTAGCTTAACAAAGAGAAGGTTAAGCGGGTAACTTGGTTACAGTCTATAAATATCTACATGGGGAACAAATATTTAATAATGGGCTCTTCAATTTAACAGAGAAAGGTATTATGCAATCCAAATGGCTGGAAGTCAAATTCAGACTGGAAATGAGGCGTGCATTTTTAACATTGAGAGGAATTAATCATTGGAACAACTTGCCAAGCGTTGTGGTAGATTCTCCATCACTGACGTTTAAATCAAGACTGGATGTTTTTCTAAAAGCTGTGCTCTAGGAATTATTTTGGGGAAGTTCTATGGCCCGTGTTATGCAGGAGGTCAGACAAGATGATCACAGAGGGCCCTTCTGACCTTGGAATCCATGAACGACTCTTGAGGAGTCTTGGTGACTCAGAAACACAGGTTAGCTTTTCTCAGTCTAACTCTCACAGTTTGGAAATGGTCATCTTTTTACTGAGGCTAGCGGCTAAATAACACTAAAAAACCTCCATGAATGATTGTTCAGATTTATATACAAACTTTGACTGTGGTCATGGCCTCAGCATTAATATCCAAGAAATGAGTTTTTCTGGTGGGAATGACGGCTGATGGGGCAATGTAAGAACCTAGACATAAAACATTCACCAACCCAGCAAATTTGAAGTGAACATTGTGCAAAAATCGTGGATAATCAATTCAGAATTCACATCTGTAACCTAATTCAGTCTTAGATTAATCTAAAGAGGGAACAGGAACACTTCGAAGATCAGCATATAAATCTGAAGGAAAACAAGGGTAGAGTCTTTAAAGACAACGGCACTATGCCAATTTACACCAGCAGCGGATCGAACTAATAATTTATTCCCCTCTCTTTGACTTCAGCATCTTCTCTCGGTTTTTAATCACCATCTTTAACAGAAAAAAATTAAAGCTTTTTCTCTATTAATTTTGTCCATTAATCCCAGCAAGATAGAAAACGATCAGCAACAATAATGCTATGTGAAGAAAAATTAGATCTTTTCAAGACAGCGAGGCTTTTGTTTGTTGTTAATTATAAGGCATGAACAAACAAGATATATTGATATTAGTGACTGATCCCTGCCTACCTGATATTAATTGGCAGTTTGCTGTGGGTATCAGAGTAGAAGTGGGTCTTGAGGAAGGATTTGAAAGAGTAGGGGGGAATAGCATTATGAATTCATTCAGGGAAGGAATTCCATGCATGTGGTGTGGAATTATTATTGCTTGTTAGGCTGATTACGAAACAGGTTTCAATAGTAACATATGGATTGCTTGCACCATACTTTGTAGTAAAAACACATATCCTGCTAAACGACTGTCATGGCAACTTGATTAAGTACTGCTCTCAAAGACAGTAAAGAAACATGGAGCTTACATTTGAAAGGCTTAAATATGTGTAGGGACCTTTAGCTTGATGTTGGTGTATGTAAAGCTGACTCAGCAAATGTGCTAATAAAATTTCATCAGGTTCCTTGGCCAGGCCAGACATCCCACCTTGTTTTCTATTGCGTCAGTGGAGTGGAGACAGTTTCTCTGAGACGTATTTTGTTACTAATGTTATTTTACAGGATTCAAAGCGAGCTATGAGAGGAGGAACCAGTTCCTAGCCCCTGGACCTTCCAGGGACAGGAAGCAGCAAAGGTGGAGACCAAACAGCAGATACAAGTTCAAGAGAAAGGACAGAGGGACAGCAGTATGAGTCGATGCTTCTGAGCAAAGGCTACTCAGGATGGACAAATAGGGCGCAGCATGGAACAAAGTGCAAGAGAGGACTGTGGGAGAAGCAGATATATGGGGCATCAAGGCTGGTGTCACTGGAAGAGCAGCAGGTATGGGGACCACTGAGGTAAGAGAGGCGGCTGGCTAAGTAGGAGAGTGCAGTGCTTTGGTGGCAAGGACCAGAAGATTTTACTTGATGTGGTGGAGGAGGGGAGCCTGTGGAGGTTGGGACAGTTTAGTGATAATCTATGGATTTAACGGTGTTTTGTGAAGATCAGTTATGTTGGAAACCCGTTTTGTATCTGATCATACTTTGCGTCCTGTGCTGGGAGCCAGTTTGAACTGCTATATGCGTAGCTTGTTTGTGATGTAAAACAACGTTGGAGAAGGAGGGCTTTTTCCTCACCTTAGGGAGTGCTAACACTGGGAGAACCAGCCAGCCAGCTTATTGACCTAGAAATCCACTTTACCTCCCCCTGTGAAATAGGGATGTTGTGCATGTGACCCCAGCAGGACTGGGGCATGAGCTTTCACACTGGGGGCTCCAGGCCAGGATAGTTTATTAGCTGCAGAGGTAGGGGGGACTTTGTGCAAGGGACTTTCTGCAGGGGAGCCAGGGGGCACAGGCAGACCTGAGACCCAGGCCGGGGGGACGGGCTGCACTTAGGTATTGGTTGCTTTGCCTAGATCTGTGACTCTCCTGTGCTGCCTAAGAGCAAAGTGTGAGTCTTTGCGAGGCCAAGCCTGGCTCCTTGTTTTCACTGTCTCGCATTCCCTGCAGGATGTAACTACGGCAACCAGAACTCACCCAGCCAGGTGGACCCTGGAGAGAAAGCAACAGGGGGCTGGAGAGACTCGGGTTGCGGGGTCCAGGCAGTCAGGATGCGGGGTTCCCAGTGCAAAGAGGGGTGTCAAACACAGGGAGTGCCCCTGAGTGGTCCAGAGCAGGAATGGTCAGTTCTTTCCCAGACCCCGTGAGCTTAGCAGCTCCGTCGGCTTCAGCAGCTGGATCCCATCACACCAGCCCGGTGTCTGATCAAAGAGCAGGATTGGATCAGGCTGTGAGAGAGGGATTCAGAGAAAGATGAGGGGGTGGTATGCATGAGCAAGGGCAGGGAGGAAGTGGCTAAGATAATTAAGAGGGCAAGTGTGGAGGGCCCCAGTGGAGGTAGTTGGTTTGAATAGTAAAGAAAGCACAGACGTCAGAGAGCTTGTGGGGGAAGAGCAGCAAGGCTGTGTGAGGAACAAGGGGGAGGGAGAAGTCGAAGATGACACCAGGTTATGGGCCTGACTTAACAGAGGAAGTGGGTCCTGTCAGGAATGACAGAGAATGAGGGGTAGGTGTAAGCCATCCAAAGCTCCATTTTGGTCAAATTAAGTGTAAATTGACAGCTGGAGCTCCAGGAGGCAGATGCAGGGGCAGACATCAGGAGACAGGTTAGGAGCAGCGAGGTAGAGTTGTGCATCATTGGCACAGTGCAGGCAGCCAAAGCCATGAGAGCAGATGACATCCATAGGGTGCAAATGGAAAAGAGGGAGCCAAAGATGGGGTCCTGATCTTGTATGCCACTGAGCTCTCTGGCCTCAATCCAGCAAGATATTTAAGCATCTGCATAACTCAAAGCACGTGAATGGTCACATTGGCTTCCAGGATTGAGCCCCAGGAGTGGCCAGTCGCGTGACACCCTGGGGACATGATGTCGTGCAGGAGGCAGGTGCTCAACGAAGTCAAAAGTGACACTGAGTTGAGTTCCAGCAAGAGGGCAAAGGAGGTTTTTAGAACTGCGAGTGCTGCAAAGTCTTTAATGGAACAGATTCAGTGGCTCAGCATTTTGTGTGGCAGGAAGGGTGTCAGAGCCTGGCTTTTCCCTGTCTCCATCTGCTAGTAGGAGGAATTACACCCACTATCTGTTCTGAAACCAAATTAGCAGGTAAAGAAATGATCATTTTTCCGTCAGCAGAAGCCACAGCCTCCTGATGTCTCCATGGAGACCATTCAGACAAAGAAACTTGCATCATAGTCAGATCTACCGTTGGGCTCACCCTGTGCGGTTCAGTTCCTGATCTGGATTCAGAACACCCTAAAGTTCAGGCACGTTTGGATTTGGGTTTGGGTTTTGCCCATTACAAAAGTAGGGTTAATTTGCAAAATTTGAATCCAGACGAGTTCAGGTTTTGAATAGATGTAAAGTCCCTAAGTGTTTAGATATTGAGTTCTTGTTTCAGTTTAGCACCATCTGTAGCAAGATTGTTCTCCTTGTAGGAGCAGAGACAGCACGGGTGGGGAGGGAAATTAAAGCGGAAATTGATGGACCTACAAGTGAATTTTTTTTTACCTCTTAGGAATCCCCGTTTTTCATCCCATTTAAAAATGAACTCAATAGTCTGCATTGTCCCTTAGAGGTAGATGAGATGCTGCTCCTTTCTCCCCATACCTATGCTCACGTGAAAGGGAGCCTGTGAGGGAGACAGTGATGCTTTCTGTTGATTCCTTGCAAGTTTCTTGATCCTCTGACATAATCTTGAAGGCTGTCGCTGCAAGTAACTTACAACCAAACTGTCTTTACCTCCATTGAAAGAAAAGGAAAACAGGATAATGTTCAGTCATTCACTGTGTTACTCGCACTCTAGGGCACCCCACCTTTATCCAAACCTTAGGGCTCAAGATGTAACCTGGTTAATAGGCACCCACATGTTTTCCCAGTCCATGGGGCTCTTGTCGAAAGGCACCTACGCTTGCCCATTTCCTAAAGGCTCAGGGCCACCCACTCCAAGTCAGTAGGGCTAACTCTTATTCTCCATTTATTAACGATTTCCAGAATACACACACAAAGCATACAGTGTTCACTACTCCCAGTAAGGCAGACAACCTTCTCTGGTGGCCTGTCAGGATTAGATCATCTGGGGACTCCAGCTTCTGCACAATATGATTGCCAGGGTTTTGAGGTCTGGCAGCTCTGATCTTGGGCTGTGTCCTAAAGTTAGGTTCCAAAGAACTTCCTTTTGGACCCCAGTTTATATAGTTAAAACCTGGGTCTTGCTTAGCTCTACCTTAGCCAATCATTTTAAACTAAAGTACTGCAAAGCACCAATCCTAGCCAATTATGAAACAGTTCTTTAACTAATCACACCACTTTGCACAATTAGTTATGCAACTGACAGACACAAACAAAGAACCAGACAGAAATCAGTCAGCTAAACAATAGTGAAGTGGGAACCATGAGACAAAACAATAAAGAAGTGTAGCATTTACAACCACAGTTGTGGTGAATCTTGCTAGACAGACTGCTGTCAAACAAAGTTTTCTTTAAACATCTTGAAATCTGTTGCTTTATCTGGTGGTGGTGGGCACTGTTAAGGACAGGCACACCTTCTTAACAGCCTGTTACATTGTCTGATGTAATTTAGATGGAGTGTGAGGATGTAACTACCAGCTTCTTAGCTTATGACTGTTCCCCTATTCTGATATGGCTCCTGCTGCTTAGCCAAAGAACCAGACCTCAGACCTTACACTATCAGTGATGGTAGTTTCCTAAAGCCATATATTGCACCTGTCACCCACTATGTGAAATAACTCCATCCCATTCATATACAAGAAGAAGAGGATTCTCTCCACTCATCCCTATGTCTATTATACGCAGAGCAAGTCTACATGGCCTTGCACTCCCATCACCTTCCCCTCCCTCGTTCCTTCCTTTTGCTTGTTACACCCACTTATTGTATTTTGTCTTGAGTTCCTTCCAGTGGGTGTCACTGAATGGGGCTCTAGGCAGCCACTGACGCCCCCTGGACAGAGCTCATTGAGGGAGCAGGACTATAGCCTGTAGGTATTTGGGGGCTGGCAAATTATCTTACAGTTCGATTTCAGTTGATAGGCGCATTTTGTGGATTTTCCTTCCTGTAGCTGTAGGGACCTTTGGTCTAAATTACAAACAAGTAATTGGCAGCATGTCTGTACAGCTTTTAGCCTAGCAGGGCCCATTCCTAATGGGAGCCTTTGGGAACTACCAAGGTACCAATAATAACTAAAAAATACAGTAACAGCTTTTCACGTCTCACTGATCTAGTTCTATGTTAACAGCACATACAGTATAGAACAAAACCCCCTGGGGAGCTGGCCTGGCTGGTGAAAAGGGGACAGAGGATGCAAGGAGCCTTCCTCTGTTTGTGCTCCTGCAAAAAGGCTGGGGCCTCCCCAGACAGGGTAGACAGGGACAGGGTTTGGGCTAAGGCTTTACCTAGCGCTCCTCACCAGCGAGCAGAGCTAGCCCTGCATTGAGAGCAGTCAGTACTACTCCCTGGAGCCATTGTACCTGCACAATGGTTTGAGTCTTCTCTCTCACCCTGGTATAACCCCATTGACCTCAGCGTACTCACTACTGGTTTTCACTGGTATCAGGGGTTGATGGGAGTCTTTCCATTCACTTCAGTGGGCTTTGGATCAGGCCCTAAGTGAGATCAGAACTGATTCCAAAGCCTCCAAATGCTCTGGATTGGGGCACCATGTTTCTGTATGACTCCCTACTGTGATCTGTGGATTGCAGTCTCAATCAAGCCCCAACTGTATTTTGCAAGCTGAGTTGCATGACTGAAAGTTTTCACTGGAAAATGTAAACGGGAGAGGGGAATGGAACAAAACTGCTTCACATGCAGAGTCTTCCCCCAGATATCTCTCCACTCACAGGCAAATGGCTACACTACAGTAATTCATTCTTTTTAAGGACTGTGGCTACTACTGGGTGTCAAATGCATGAGTTACTCTGACAGTGCTTTTCTACTGCAGTGACTAACCCGTGCAGTCATTATGAGCAGAGGCACTGATCAAAGCCCCCATCACTTAGAACAAGCACTTTTAAATCCCACTTTGTAGAATGGATGAGAAAGGGACAACCGTCAAGAAGGAGTTTTAGATGCAGAATGCAGGCTTGGTAAAGCGTCCATGGAGAGAAAGAGGAGGGTGCCCATAACCAAAGGCAAGTTTGCTCCTTCTATAATTTCAATGGAAACGGTTTTCTTTTCCCTTTTGGAACTCTAAACCTTCCCCTGCAAGGTGGAGACCTTAAAGAAAATTCCCCAAAAGAGAAACGAGCTGGAAAGAGAAAGTTTCACTGTCCAAAGGGAGGGCCTGCTCTAGTCTGTGAGGGAAGCCAACGAGGAGCCACTGATTTCTGTGAGTTTTGGCTCAGACCTTGAGAGAGGGGCAAGGAGTTAACAAAGAGTATAGTCACTGAAAGGAAGGATGGTCTTGTGCTTACGGCACTGGACTGGGCCTCAATAGATAGTTCCTTGCCTTAAGCTCCTCTGACCTTTGTCTCTCTCTCTCTAGCAATCATTTTCTTATGTGTAGCTGCCACCTAGGTGTTTCACCCATGCGAGCAAACAGGACAGTACCTGGTGCCCAAACATTGCAACTGGAAAAGCAGCAGAGCTGACTTGACGTAACATCCTGGTCTTGAGTTTCCGGGTTTCCCTTGTGACTGCTGATGATATTCCTGTAAGGAAGGTTTTAGTGGAACTCCTCCCTGCTCAGACAGTCTGAGTAACACTCCCTCCTGCTCGGTCAGCTGAAATGAGGGGGGCACTTGGCTTGCATGGGTTTTGTATTTGCATGAGTACAATTAAGTATTTAGCATAATTTCACTGTATATGGATGAGCACACCTAGGTGCTGAGCATAATGGGAAATGGTTAGCATGTCTGGTTTTGGGCTACAAACCACTTTTGTGTTAACTGCTGGGGTAATGAAATGTTGTCCTTCAATTGTATGAACAGATGTCAGCAAAACTGTGCTTAGTCTGTTATGATAAAATACTTTACCTTAAACCAAATAGAGTGCCACAAGGGTGGCGGACAGATGTTTCAGCATTGTAAAGATGGGGGGAGATATGAGGAATCTCCTATTGGGATTGCACCAGCCCTGGGAAAGGGCTGCTCCCAGGCATGGAGTGATGATCTCCTCCCATTGTTAAAAGGTAGAACTAATGACTCCTCTTGGAGTCTTTTGTTTCTTGAAAGCAGGGACATCGCTTCAGTGTCAGCAGAAGGTTTACCCATGAGCTGAAAGTCACTAAGAGCTGGATCACAAGAGGACCTGGGAAACCTTGCCTGACAACTGACAAAGCTGAGTCAGCAATGGTCAGCAGGAGCCAGGATGATCGGTGTGAGTGGGAGCCCAGTGCAGTCGGCACCAGCGAGGCGTGGTTAGTGGGAGCCCAGTGCAGTCGGCACCAGCGGTCAGCGGGAGCTGGGCACGGTCGGGGCCAGCCTGATGAGGCCAGCGGTCGGCGGGAGCCAGGCACGGTTGGGGACTCGGCAAGACCCGGAAGCAGTAGGAGACAGCAATGGAGGAGGCCTGGTCAAGCCTGTGGCCAGCGGGAGTTTGCAGAGAGGGGCAGACTGAGCCCCCAACTGGACATTGTGACTACGATGGTCAGTACAGAGGAAGGCAAGAAGGGGGAGGCGAAGGACACGCCCCGTACTCCGGGGTTGGTTTAGCTCATTGAGTTCATGAATTCCGTTTGCACTGTTTCCCAAACCAGTGCTGTGTTCTCTCTCTTCTGTTATTAAAAGGCTTACTTTCTACACTCCGACTCTGTGCTTGCGAGAGGGGAAGTATTGCCCTTTGGGGCGCCCAGGGGATAGGGTGTGATTTCCCAGGTGACTGGGTGGGGGCTTGAGCCAGTTTGGTGTTGTATCATTGACAGGGACCCCTAGATATAGAACCCGGCCCTTGCTGCTGCTGACTCTGGCAGAAGGGTTACATTCCTAACACCTAAAACCAAGCAGGTTAGATGTCAGTTAGGCCTTCAAATGTTATAATGGAAACAAAAAGCCCCAACCCCAGATCTTCAAAGGGTATTAGGCATTGCAGTGGGTAACTCCTATATGCCCTGCCACGTAGTGCAATTCACAGCCCAGCTAGGTGCCTATGAATGGGATCTACAGGGATCTACTCCCTGAGGGAGTGCCTCATCTACTGGGCTCATAACACTACCCCCGCCTCCTTCAGCCATTTTCTATGGGTTTAGCTGTGCTCTGAGAACATCTGCCACATCAGGTCCAGTGTGAATGCCTAGTTTGTGAATCCCTCAGGGACTTAGGTGTGAGGTAAGTACCAAGCAACGCAGTGAAGTCAGGACTTAAGTGGCTATGTGCATGCCCAGCCATTGAAATTTAGTCTCCTCAGGGTCTTTAACAGTGGAAACACAGGTTCTGAGGGAATTTAGGAGCTAAGCAGGGATTTTGTGAATGTTGGTGGTGCTGGACCTAAGCACCTAAAGAGACAATTAGGGGCACACACAATTAGATTCACACTTTGTGAATCTAGTCCTTAGATGCCTAACTCCAATTGACTTCAACAGGAGTTAAGTGTCCAAATATCTTTAAGGATCTGCACCCAAGTGCCTGAATGTAGGTATGGGCAAAAAAATGAGAAACTGATTTTCCACAAGTTGGCTTTAAACTTTGTCATTGTTTCTAGCTGTTTAGGGCATTTCAGCAAGTTTTTATTTGCAGTTTTATTTGTCCTCCCACATCCTTGTGTTAAGGATTCTGCCAGTACCAATTAAAAGCCATTTCTTACATGATTCACATCATAAGCAAAGCCCTGGGACAGCTGGGAAAGTGAAAGCCCAATAGGAAATATAACATTGTCCCTCTTCTCAACTCTAGAGTGAGTGGTTGGACCCTAGGCTTTAATGTAAACAGCCAAAACATTTTAGCGTCTTTTGTAGCATTCCCTGTCAGAGTTCAAATCTAAAGCCAAGACTTGGCTCTGTTCAGCTGTGATCTTTGGTGTTTCTATGGTAGATCTTCCCCATGTACGTTCTCAGAAGATAGGGAGAGGGGCAAAGGAGAAGACAACCTTGCACTTCCATCAGGTGTCCCTTTTACAATGGCCTGCTTTGTTGTTCAGCATCAGGGGATCTTGCATATTACAGTCTATAAAACACAGTAATGCAACAGCTAAAAGGTTAAAGCAAAGGCCAGAGATCCCAGGAGAGAGAAATGAAAACAAGCTGATTTATAAACTATATGTTTTCTTGTCCCTGCTTTAATTTACATACTACACTCTTCTCTGCTCAGCACTGTTTATCTTGTATGGAAACAACGCCCCTTAAAAATGAAGAACAGCATCAAATTTTCATACTTTGTTTAAACATTATTTCTGCTTATTTTTCTTTTTAAAACAATTGAACAAATCACTCTATAACACAAGAGACCCAGGGGAACTCTGTGTCATCCTTTTGCCCTTCTAAATTCCAAAAAGCTCCCGAGCTCTCTATGCCTTTGGATTTAATCTGTTGCTTTGTCATCGAACTGTTTCCTCTTACTAAGGGTCTATTCCAGAGCTGGTAAAAAAATGAAATACTAGTAAAAGTGAAAAATTTAGTGATTTCCAGATTGTATTCATTTGGGAGAGTTTGAAAGAGACCCGTTTTATTATTTGTTTTGTCTTCTGTTTGATTGGGGTTTTTTTGGTTTTTTTAATGTTTTTGTGAAATGTTTGTGCAAAAACATTTTTAAAAAGCCATTGTTATCAAACCCCTGAGTTTTCATAAACGAAAAAGATCATATTTTTAACTTTACAACATCTAAATTTGCTGGTGAAAAACAAGATATTTGTATAATGCCTCCAATATTTCAGGGGAAAATTGTATTTGTGAAAAGGGCTTGTGGGGAAAAAAATAAAAATCTTTTTCCAAAAAACTTGTAACCAGTCTAGTTATTGCTTATTCTCTCCAGTGCATGTCCTCTGCTTCCTTCACGACACACCTTCCCACTGCAGCAGATAAATGAAGCAGACCCTCTCTGTATCCATGCTTTGCTTGCTAGCCAAACCCGCCTCCTTTGCCATTAAACTTGTGCACTGAATGCAGATGAGGCCCTGCAGAAGACCTTCTGTGTTTCCATGTGTTAAAGAATTATAGTTCTCCTGAGTTCTAGTCTAGTGCTCTATTCACTAGGCCTCACAGTCTCCTTCCTTGAAACCAGAGTGTTCTCTATAAACTGAAGCTTGGATGTTAATGTCTTCCTGATCGTGTAAAAGCAAATACAGCCTGCGTTAACTGGACAGCAAGCGTTTGAGATACTTTGACTATATCTCAAAATATTAAGCTCTCTAATGGTAAAATTCAATATCTTGAGACTCATTCTGATTGCTTACTGCCCTCCACGTCTAACTTCTAACTAGTAGCTGCAGTACAATGCGAAAGACTGAACCTGCCTGCCCTGTTATTAAGGAAAGAAAACCCGTGCAATATTTTCTGTACACATTTCAAAGCCATCAGTGGAATGGCCTTCAACAAAGGACTCCAGTGTACAAGACAGCAACTATCCCATGTCTGTTGCCAGCTCTAGCCACGAACTGCAGCATCTTGCTCGGCCAATGCATGTGCAACTGCTCAAATCACAGAGTGCAGCTGATAGCTTGAATCGGCACTGTGTAACGTAGCATATTGACCAGACATCCCTTCCCTTGCATAGTATGGTTTCTAATACCACCATTAATGCAAACAGCCTGTTTTATCACTGGTAGGCCATGAAACTAGAGCTCCCTTGCATTATTACCTGCAAAATGGAAAATGTTAACATAGATCTCTTACTATATACTACATGGTTTTAGCCATTCATTTCTTGGCAAGGATGATTAGAATCAATGGGTCTGGTACAAAGCCCAGTGGAGTCACTGGAAGGTGGTCTGCTGACATCTGGGGTCTTTGCCGCACACTCAGGATGAATTTCTGAGATACCTCTGGCCTTGGAAGCTGACGTAGAAATGAAATCCATTTGATAGGAGCAGGATGTCCAAAATATTGCTGCTAAAGTTGCCTTAGAATTATAGAAGATTAGATTAGATTAGACTGGAAGAGACCTCAGGAGGTATCTAGTCCAACCCCTCCCCCATGCTCAAAGTAGGACCAACCCCAACTAAATCATCCCAGCCAGGGCTATGTCAAGCCGCACCTTAAAAACCTGTAAGGATGGAGATTCCACCACCGCCCCCAGGTAACCCATTCCAGTGCTTCACCACCCTCCTAGTGAAAAAGTTTTTCCTAATGTCCAGCCTCGACCTCCCCCACTGCAACTTGAGACCATTGCTCCTTGTTCTGTCATCTGCCACCACTGAGAACAGCCTAGCTCCATCCTCCTGGAACCCCCCTTCAGGTAGTTAAAGGCTGCTATGAAATCCCCTCTCACTCTTCTCTTCTGCAGTCTTCTATTCCTCCTCTCCAGATCCCATCATCTCACTGAAGTCCTTCCAGTATCTTCCTGTCTCTTACCACTTCCAGTTCCAGCTCCTCCCCTCACCCGCATACTTGTGCCTACTGTGCACCTGCCCTGATTTCTCACTAGTCATGTCTCACTCCCTATGTTCTTCCCTTCATTCCTTTTCTCAGTCTTAGTTCATGGTGGCACCTGCAACTAGTAAAGTGCCCAGGCCCTCATCTGCTCTCTCTGTCTGACTTCATACCCTTCTCGCAACCAACCCCTTCTAACCACTGCCTCCTTTCTCCACTTCACTAATTGCCACGGCCTTCCTTTCTTGAGCCGCTGTTGTGTCTTGGCTTGCATTTATCTTTCCTTTCGTCACCTAGGCTTGGTCTACACTTACCCGATGATTCGGCGGCAGTTGACGGGAGTTACACAAGCTACGCAGAGTAGCTTGCATAACTCCCGTCGACTGCTGTGCTTCCCTTCTGTACGCCATCTTCACTGCGCCGACGGGAACACGTTCCCATCGATGCAGCACTACGCCACTTGAGGGGGTGGATTAACAGCGCTGACTTCTGGATCAATTGAGTGGGTCTTCACTGGCAGCTCAGTCAATCCCAGAGAGGTCGATCTGACGCCGGTGACTTTACTGCCGTCAGTGTAGATGTACCCTTAGATTGCAAGCTCCTCGGAACAGGGAACATGGCACATGTATGGACCAAATGCCGAGGTCGTCCTTCAGTCTCCATTTTCTTTGGTGTGTGTTTGCCTGAGAAAGGCAGCAGTTGTTTGGCCTTGGGTTTCGAAAGCAGCATGTACATTTACACCCCTCAAAAAATATTGTACAGCAATCATTCGAGGAGTAGCCACAGAGGACATGAAAGAATCCTAGCCCATTCTTATAGGCTGGAAAGATGTGTCGGTGTTTCAGCTAATTTCTTGCCTGGCCCTAGTCAAGAAATAAATTAGCTCAGTAAATCAAGTGGTGTACACATTGCACTGTGTATTTCAAGGGATTCCTTCTGTTAGACTTTAACATCATTTCCCATCTGATTTTATACTTCCTTGGGGAAAAACACTTCTAAGCTCCTATTGCCATGACATGAAATGCACTGTAATCCTGCTCCTCTTCATTTCATATCATCGGCCCCCTAATCCATTCCCTTTTGTGTCGGACTAGCCTCGCGTGCTATTTCTGTCCCAGCTCATGGCAGACACAATAATCTTCCTTCCTCTCTGCAGCCCAGTCAGTAATCTTGTTGGGTCGCACACACTGTAATGCTCTGTCTCCTCTTGCTGAGCGGCGCGCTCCCCAGTGCTTAATTTATAATGAAAGAGGTGCCGGGGCTGAAGTAATTAGGTGCTGGGACTCAAGCAGTTTTGTTTGCGTTCCTTACTGATGCAGCAAGCCCAGAGGGGCCGGGGCTGGCGAGCCCTGGAACAAATTAAGCACCGAAGCTCCCTCAGAACATTTTAAGCAGCCCAGGCAAATGAAGCCAAGTACTGATATGCATGGACAGGTACAGCTGGATCACAAGCACGGAGTGTATATAGTGTTCAGACACAACCGCTTGTTTCACTGATGTGGGGCTCTCCCATAGCGTGCGAAACCCTGCCACTCTAGCTTCAGAGACTAGCACGTAGTTACATATTAGTGCCCAATTCAGTACCTCAGTATAGGATTACTCACCTGCTTAGAAGGAGCCATGTAATTACACTCAGCTCTCCGAAGTTATTTAGGCCCCTAACGGCCAGAGATTTCAACAGAAGTTAGGCACCTAAATGCCTTTTGAGGCTCTGTGTCCAAAGTACTTACACTTGTGCACTGAGCTATAAAGCAGCAATGGGGGCGCCAAATATTGCTAGGCATAAAAAGTCACAGGCCTAAGAATGAACAGAGGGCTCCTAAAACACGGGCGTCTCAAAACGTTCTCAACCGCTTTGTGAGTCTGTTTTAACCTGCAAGGAAATAATTATTAAAAAAAACAAAACAAAAGGAAATCGATGGCCCAGGAGCGAGAGGCAGAGCCCTGGGTTTATTCCCAGTTCTGCCAAACTTTCTAAATGGGTGCACCTAAATGTAGACAACTAAATTCACATTTTCGACATCGAAATAAGGGGGTTGCTTTGTAGGGGCGCTGAACAGCCTCCATAGTTCAGGATGGCAAATGGGAGCCCACCTGGAAATCAGGCCCTTCATTTAAGGGCCTACCTGTGGATTTCAGTGGCGAGCTTCAGGCATCCCCATTTGAAAATGTTATCCATACCCTCTGTGCTTCCATTACCCCATGTGTCAAATGGGATTAGTCATATTTCACTACTTCAGCAGAGTCTTGTGAGGCTAAATTAACGTTTGGAACGTTCTTATGAAATCCTTGGATGGACCCTGCTGTGGAAGTGCTAAATACTATGACGAATTTGCAATTCCCTTCCTAATTCAGCATTGCCAAAAGGCATTTCTATTGCCATGTTGCCTATAGCAACATCTCCCTATTGAAGATAATAGAGCTGTGAAAAAGAACAGCTTGCTTGTGTAGGTAACAGAATTTTTTTTTTTTTTGCTTTGCTACAATAGCTCTTGCCCGTTTTGTGTTCCAGGACATGTGGTTCTAACACCTCATGCGGTAGTTCAGCAAGCTGGAGGAGCAGCTTCTAGGTTGCTGCTAGATGGGCAAAAGTCGGGATGCAATAGGCTGGGGAGAAGGGAGGGAGAGCACAGCAGATTTAATTTCAGGCCCATTGCTTAAGCGATTGTTTTTCCTGGCAGGGATCTTGTGGGAAGAAGCCTTCAGCACCAATGTAGCATCTTTACTGCTGGAGAGAGTGATGAAAAGTGTCAGTGTACACAGAACATAGGAATGTGATGGCCTTACTGGGTCAGACCAATGGTCCATCTAGCCCAGTATGCTGTCTTCTCATAGTGGGCAGTGCCAGATGCTTCAGAGGGAATGAACAGAACAGGCAGTCATGGAGTGATTAATTCCCTGTTGTCCACTCCTAGCTTCAGGATAATCATACAGCATAAAATGTGGTGTAAGATATCCAGTATATTCTTTGCTGTCATTCTCATGGGGTCAGTGATACAAACTGAGTTTCATGCTCACCAGCTCTCACTACTGGTGCGTAATGTGCATATCAGGGATTTGGGCACAATATACACAGACTGGCCAAGATTTTCAAGTGATTAGTGATTTTGGGTGCCTTTTATTTCTGAGTGACCACTTTGAGTTACCTTTAAGGGGCCTGTTTTTCAGATAGGATGCACCCTTCTAAAAAATCAGGCCTCTTCAAGTATCTTAAGTTGGGCCCCACATTTTGCTGCACGTAAAATCACTAGACACTACTGAAAAATTCTGGCCACTCTTTTTGCCTTGTGCTATAATATCAAAGTGTACTTAGGACTTTTACGGCACTTTCCAACTATATACTGCAAAGGACTTTAAAAGGAAATGTTAGTATCATAATGCTCATTTTACAGATGGGGAAACTGAGGCACAGCAGAGTGACAAGATTTCTAAGATTACACAGCAGGTCAGTTGTTGAGTCAGAAGAGAAGCTAGGTCTCCTGCCTACCAGTGCAATCCACTAGCCATTGGATTACACGGCGCTAATAATTATATTTCCTCATTTTACAGTAATTAGCAGGGCCTAACAGGCCTAGGCAGTCTGACTAGTGTTAATAATGTTATTGTTCTTTAGGTCATGGCAATAAAAATAGGCATGTTATAGTGTTAACGTGTCTGATATAAGATTTAGACCATAAACTCTTCAGGACAGGGACTGTCTCTCTGTATTTGTACAGCACCTAGCACAGCGGGACCCCAAACTCACGGGGCCCTCTAGATGTTACTATAATAATTAATAAATATTTTATATGTTTTATTAGTTCCATGAATCATTAAACATGGAAGGGGCAGTACAAGCATATGTGATGGTCTTGGAAGAAGACAATTACATTCCTGCCTGAACGTTAGTTCTGGTGGGGTTGCACATGCAGAGAATAATGAGCTCTTCAAGCATCTTTTAGGGTTTGTTTCAAAACTAGCTCTCTCTCTCTCTCTCTCTAAAGAAATGATGTGTGGTGGTGTTCTCTAATGGTTAGAGCAATGGACTGGGACAATGGACTCTGGTGCTGAGGGACTGTGGGATTTTAAGCCAATTACTCAATCATCTCATTGTATCTCAGTTTACCCATCTTTAGTAGTGGTATAAATGATATCTACTCTGAGACACTTCGAGTTCATTAGTGTTTGTCCTATGCCTTGAGAGCTGCGTATGAAAGAACTTGTATAAGTAGAGCTGAGCCTTCAGTAAGATGTTTGGATCCAAAACCATCTACACATTTGGAGCGAATTCAGATCTTGTTTCCTAGCTCAGATCCATCCTTCAGAGATGAGGCTGAGCTGCAAGCTTCAGATCTGGATGTGACTATTTCCAAAGGTTCTGGGGGGGGGTCTAGATTCAATCACCTGGTTTGGACCAGCTCTGATTCTAAGTATGAAGTCAGGTTACAAACCCACTATCACCTTGGATTTCATGTTTGTCAGGGTGCCGTGCACCAGGGCCATTTGAGACTTCCCAGGAGGAGTGGGGAAAGACCTCAGCTCTCAGAAGCACAGTCACGCCGCTTTAACAAAGGAGAATCCCCATTATGAGTCAGCAGTGCAGGGCCTGTGACATGCAACTGAGCTCTTCCGACACCTGTAACTAGAGGCCAGTACTATACACATACACTACCAGTGTGTTACAGTATTATTATTAATGTTTGCTCTTCAGAAGCAGGGAGAAGCCAACTTTAAACTATTAAAGAAAATCATCTACTGCTTTTTTGTTAGCATTTCCTCTACCGCTGAGTTTGTTTCCAATTCCTACCCTTCCATTCATCCCTAACATCTCCTCCCATTCCCCAATGCATTCCCAGACTCTCACTGCAGGGCTGTGTGCTGTTTTACCGTCTCCTGAAAAGCACTTTCTCAGGCTCGTTCCAAAAGGGGGCTGGGTGTGTACAGCTGGAAATCTTGCAGAAAAGTGCTTTCTCATGGTCTTTTCACTAAAAACAGCAAATCCCAAAGGCTCGTCCTGACCTCTGTTACTAGGGACCAGATGGAAACAGACACTAATGAAATCCGTGTTCGAACTGGAAGGAGATGCTCATGACAGCTTCAAGTTTTTCACGTTGCGGAAAGAGACGAAGAGGGAATCTCTTGCTACCAAGCTTTCACACGACTTCCCCTTCCCATGGGGACCATTCTGTGCAATAAGAACTTGCATTGCTCGGGGGCTCTACTAATGGGGTGTCCCTTTAAGACCACCATATAACTTAAGCTTGAGAATCCCAGCAATGCTGGTAGTGGCATAGTTGTTCCCATCCTTCTATAGCGTTTGGCAGGCAAGGATTAAGAGAGGATCTTTGTTATCAGGCCCCCTGATGCGGCACAGAATAGCAGACAGCCTGAACCCTGCTCTAGCTTTTGCACTGCTCCCCAGGATAGAAGCACAGAAAACTGGCTTAGGTCCAGGTTCCACTTTATCTGAACCAACAGTGTCTGTGGGGATTTGGATGAAAAAATGTTATTCCAGCTCTACGGGTGCATCCAACTCCTTTGCAAGCTTTCCACAGCAAGTGAATTCAGAAAGGCGCACTGCACTCCCCCAGGGGAGTTCTGTCAGGGCATGGGAGAAGACATCCCTTCTCTTGTAAAAAATCCCTGGGGTCTCTTTGATGCTGCTAAGTGCCCAGGAACTCAGGCAAAAGTGAGCACAGAGCACTGCTTTCAGCAGCACCTGAGTGGAGGAGAGGTGTCTTTGGAGAGCTCCCATCCATGCACTCAGCCCGATTCAGCCTGCTTTGTTCGTGGGATCTCAGGGCAGGCCTACACTACAAAATTAAGTTCCGTGGATGTACAGCCACCGCAGTAATAAAATGGATTTTTATGGCCACACTGAGCTACGTCTCTTGGTGCTGCACATGCTCAAAGGAGCGTGTCCGCTGATTTAACAGACAGTGTGGGGGCACTGACAGCTAGAGCCCTGCCACCCGGGGCTGAGAGCCCGGAGCCCCCGAGGCAGGGTTCCAGCTATCAGCTGCCAGGGGCTGGCAACCAGAACAGTCAACGCAATGTCTACACTGGCACTGCATCGACCTAGCTCCGTTGACGTAAGTGCTACGCCTGTCGCAGAGGTGGCATTATTAAGTCTGTGCAGCGCGTGACTTACCTCAGCGGGAGCAACACCCTAGTGTAGACGCTTGAGGCGTTAGGTCAATGTAAGTGGCTTTATGTCGCCATGCCCCGGTGGTGGAGACCAGGCCTAAGCCTTTTCTACCAAGTGTTCTAGCCGTGGTCACACAGCTTCAGCTACCACCTCTATGCTGATTATCTGCCTCTCTGTTCCTCTGCTCCACCCAATCCTGTGCCTCTGACCACTGCCACTGAGGAGTGCGGACAAGGAACTCGACAGCGCCTTGCACATGTGCTCTCGGGTTTCCTGCTGCCCACTAAAACATAACTTGGCACAAATGGGGCTCCTTATCTTTCCTTCCCAACAGTCCCGCCTCCCTCCCTTCCTATCGCTATTGGCAGCTCTTGGTCCTCTCTGCCCAGTGGGCCCACATCCTGGGTCTTTTCGTCCGTCCCTCCCTCTTCTCCCCCAGATGGATGCAGTCACTAAATCTTGCCAGTCTTTCCTCCACAGCCTCTTCAAAAATCTGCCCCTTCCTTCCCATCCCCATGGCTGAGGCCCTTGTCCAGTCACCTGGGTTTCTATGACTTCATCTTCTCTGGCCTCTGCAACACCCGCCTCATCCCGAGTTATCTTCGTGCTTGAACGACACACTGCCCGCTCCTTTGCAAATCCCTTCACTGGCCTCCTCCCCCTGCCATCTCTGATTCCAATTCAAGCTCCTTGTCCTCCCTTGCAAGGCCCGGACTGATCCAGGTTAGCTCTCCACTCTCGTCATCTTCAGCTCTCCTCCTTGCTCACTTCATTGCTCCTTTCCTGCCAGGCTTGACCTGCCCTTTGTCATTTCCATGGTCTGTCACACAAAAGGTGGCAGAAGCTTGCTTTGAATGGCGGGGGAGAGGGGGCTGGGGGCCTGAGGTACATATTGGGGGAGAGGGGAGCCCTGTGAGGGAGCAGAGGGTAGCAGGGAGAGATGGGGATAATGGAGGGGAGCTGAGAGAAAGATAGAGGCAGTGGGGGAGCTAGGGGTGGCCCAGAGGAGCAGGGAGTGACTCCGCACAGAACCCGTCCCATCCCTGCCTCCCCACCACCAGTGCCCAGCTCCTGCTTCCCTCAGGATGCTCCAGTGTCTGGGTGACACCACTACATGGCTCCCAACATCACCTGGCTCTGCCTGGTCCCAGCTGCAGCATCTCCGGCTTCCTATGTTCTGACCCACTGCTGGGCAGCCCCCGCCGGGATCTGACACTGGCACCTGCCAGAGGATATTCTGGAAAGGGAAAGGGGCTGCTTGGCCAAGACCAGCTCCCCATACTGGGCACTGGCACCAGGGATCCATTAACCCCAACTCCTACCTGCTCCCTCCCCAGCCCAATGCACGGGGGCAGCAACGTATTTCCTTTCTGGGGGGACGCACTCTCCTCCTTACCCCTTCCAGCCTCCCTGCCCCGGCATACAAAAGACTTTGAGGTGTTGGGGTCCGTTCAGGCCAGATGTTGTGGTACCTAGATATTAATGGATATCCAGCTGCTACTTCATTACTGTGTCCTATTACTCTCTGCAGGGGCCAGGGAGGAACCTTTTGTGCCATCATCTGTCTCCAGAGGTTTTTATTTCCAGGGCTGCAAGTGTTTATGCTTGGAAACCAAGTAGAAAGATGCTGAAGCTTTCACGATCTATTTCCTGCACAGAGGCATGTGAAACCCATTACACTGGCAGCACCAGCGTGTTCCAGGGCCCCGTCCTGCTCCTTCTGTTTTGCCATTGACTTCAGTGGGAGCAAGACCGGGGCCTTACGCCCTCTCCGGTGTATGGCTCGCGATCATGAGGCAGTTTCTTTGTTTACGCAGGGTGGGAGCAGACTCCTCTTACCTTTGTTCCAAACACATGGTTCTCATTAAAGCTACATGACGCACAGTTAAGTTGGGGCCTAAAGTAACATTGATTTGACCCAAGAACAATTTTGCTTTTACTAAAACTCATTTTTCAGAGGTTTAAATTGAGGACCAGATTAATTAAAAAAAAAAAAAAGTCGTTTGTGTACACAGCTGTGACTAGATAGAAGGCAGGGTAACGGCAGCATAGGATGGAGCCTGAAGACACTATTGACCCCTGTTGCTTTAATGCACCATGTTGTGTCTGAAATAACCAAAGTAAGAGCTGTTCCTAAGATCAACCCATTTGTTCTGTGAGAAGAATTTCCCTGTTGGTTGTTCCAAATGACCAGTTATTACATTCAGGGTGAATTACAGCAAATTGTACAGAGCGCTCAGGAGTTTAACCTAGTTAGTCAGATATTAAAAAATCTGATGGGGGCGGTGAGTGTGGTGCATTGAAAACTGTATTCAAATTGCACATTGCCTCTTTACATACTCTGGGGCTTCCGGGTCCTTTCAGGCTGGGGGCTCTGAGGACAGGGTGTGATCTGTGTCCTCAGCTTTACTCTAGGCTGGCCCTTTACAGACTAAGGTTGGTGAGTTGTGCCTCTTTGCTTTAGGGAGCAGCCTGCTTTGTCTTTCTCGCTTTCTCTCTCTGGTTTTGGTTCTTGTGTTTTGGGGTATGGTCTCCATTGCAATAAAAGCCTCATGGCACTGAGTGTCAGATCCCAGGGCAATTGACATGGTGCTCCAGCTGCATGGCTAAAAAGAGTCATGTAGACGTTCAGGCTCAGGCCCACCTCCTTGCAGGGTTTCAGAACCCAGGCTCCAGCCAAAGCTCAAACTTTCTATACTGCCGTTTTTAGCCCAGTTTTTAGCTCAAGTCTCATGAGCCCGAGTCAGCTGGGCTGTGTAGCAGGTCTTTTAGCACTGTGGAATGTAATCTGAGGCTTCTGAATTCAAAGAAATAAAATAGGGTTACGTTGCAACCTTCCGGAAAGAGGCTTTTAGGTTTTTCTCTGATTTCTTTGTGTGCAGCTGGGAAACGTAAGTGTGAAGATATTAAGGTTTTATCAGCATGAGTTTGGGATGGCTGCCTTATTCACAAGTAGCAAAGCCATGAGTGACTTTGGAGATCTTCCCAGAAGAATGAAATGTATTCATATTTTTCTCGCTAAATTCTCTCGCCTTCAGTTAATAATGTCCCTATATACTGGTATGGTGATGTATAAAGGCCATAAATAAACCACAAAAGGCCAGAGGAAAATTTCCTTGGCACAGGAGCAATGCAGGGCTGTTGTAAGCAACCCTGTGCCACTCCCTTACTCCTTCTCCCAATGTAGGAGGCATCGTGAGACAGGGCTGGGAATGGGGCATGTTGTGGAGTAGCTATGGCGATTCTGGGCTGTAGTGCAGTCCAGGAAAGAGGGCCTGAAATTAGAGCAGCCCTGCGGCTGCTGTAACTTACACCCGAGGCTGTTTTGGTCCCTAAGGCAGCCCAGGATCTAAACTGCACAAAGGTGGTGTGAAGTCTTCTTCCCCCAGTCTCTTGCTTCTCCCTGAGTTGTGCTTTCAGTGCTGTGTCTCCAGCACAGAATCCAGCCCATTGGTGTTTGCACCCTGGTGCTGGAAGCACACACTATGGCCTGGTCTACACTTACCTTTGGGATTCGGTGGCAGTCGACAGAGATACACAAGTGACGTAAATCACTTGCGTATCTCCTGTCGACTTCGTGGCATCTGCTTCACGCGCCGTCCACACTGTGCTGCACCGACGGGAACAGCGTTCCCTTCGACACAGCGCTACACCACTTACCGGGGTGGTTTTCCTGCATCACTTGCTGGATCGATTGAGCGGGTCTACACAGACCGCTCAGTCAATCCAGAGCAATCGATCTGACGGTGGAAAATTTGCCGCCACCAGCATAGACCCAGCCTATGTGTCATATACACATATGGCTGCGTATGATTTAATTCTATAGAGCGTTATGGGGCAGTGTTTAGGCAGGGCATTATACTAAAAAAGCTGCATTGTATTACATGGATGGAACAAATTTCTTCTTGCTTTTAGTTATCGTTATCGAGCAAAAACTTATTTCTCCTTTGCATCCTGCTAAGTTTCAAGAAAAAATGGTATGGAAAGAAACTATTCACAAGAATATTCTGTTTATTTGTTGGCTGCCTTGTTAGTTCAGCAGCTAATTTGTATTCCATCAGAGCCAGTTATTATCCCAATAATGGATTATCTGAATGTCATCTGCCAGCTGCACATGGGAAAATCTTGAGATTAATACAATTTCCATTTGGGAAGATGACGCATTTAGAAAAATATTAATACCTAGCTTATATATAGTGCTTGCCATAAGTAGATCTCAAAGTGCTTTACAACAGAGGTCAGCATCATCATCCCCATCATACACAAGGGGAAACTGAGGAACTTGGAGGTGATGCAACTTCCCCAAGGTCGCCCACTCATCAAGCAAGTTCTAGAGCCAAGAATAGAACTCAGGTCTCCTGAGACTCAGTCCAGTGCTTTATCCTCTAGATGTTGCTGCCTCCGAATTGAAGATAATATACACCACCTCTTAGCTAGGGTTTGAACTTGCGGCCACTTGTGTACGAAAACACCACACTCGCCACTACTTCACAAAGCTACTGGGAGCTAACTCTGGGAGTTGGTACAAAAATTGTTATATAAAAAGGTATATTGAAATGTTTTTTAAAAAATGAAATAAAATTAATATATAATAGCTGTTTCGATTCCCAATCTATGAACAGATACCTGGGCTGACTTAAAGGGCAAATGTAAGTTGCAAAATCACAACTATGTAGATAAATGTGTAGAACCCACATTTATATGTGTAATTTTTTCCTGTTTTGCTGATGCAAATGCAGAACCATGTGTGCAAATGCAAATTTTGCATGCAGGAACAGGAGTACATGTAACATTGGTAGCATGCAGTTAGAGCTTCTTGAGAGAAGGTGTTAATTTTAACATGTTTTATAGTGTAATTCTTCAACTTTGTTTCCTCATTCATTACCTGCTATGAATCAAGTTGTTGTTTTATAGTGGTAATATTAATAGAGCTGACTGGCAAACAATTTTCCCATCCCACAAGTATTTTTCCAAGATTGAAATTTTTGCTATCTCAAATTGGGGTGAAAAATCAAAAAAAAAAAAATTGTGAATGGAAAAACACATTTTTTTTGGTCAGTTGAAACATTTTGATCATTTCAAAACATTTAGTTTTGATTTTGACCTTTTTAAAAGATCATTTTTCAGTCTAATTCGATTTCATTTCAAAACAAAAGCCAGTTCAAACCAGAAAAACAGAATTTTTATTTGAAAAATAGCAAAATGAAATGTTTTGACAATTTCAAAATTTTTGCCCTCAACACATTTTGTCAAAAAATGTATCAAACACAACCTTGTTTCACGAATAGCTTCAATTCCAAAGAATTGGCAATTTTTGGCAAAAAATATTTGTAATTTTTATTAATTGTTAATTATTAATTGAGATGATTGTAGTATATAGGAACCCCAATTAGGGATCAGAACCCCATTGTACAAACAAGTTCCAAAGAAGACACTCCCTGCCCCAGGCAGCTTACAGTCTAGGACTGGAAAAAAAGATGTGAATGTAACAGACCAATGAGGGTGGAGATGAGTTGATGAACTGGGTACCAAAGACACAAACAGGGTTTAATAAGACAGCAGAAGTGTTAGCCCACCACCTGCCTAAAGAAAAGTAGTTCTTCAGGTTCCGGTGTTTCTCTGGCGTGATGGCCAGCCTTGCTCACCTCTGCACCAGAAATAAGAAAGGGAGTGCAGCTCCCTGAAATGCTTTGAACATTTGTAATGTCCTGCCCTGTAGCTGGACTTCAAATTACTTGTAACTGTAACTGTAGGGAAGCATTTATTTTCCTGTCAGTTAGTAGCAATCTGAGTGCTGAGGAACATCAGGTACCTCTTACAGCATTATGGGAAAGGAAAGTGACCGTGCCATCAGAAATGTTGGAGCACAATAGACATGGCTCAGCTAAAAGGCTATTAAGCTTGTACTAACACATACAGCAAATGCATCTTGGTTCTGACACGTTTCCTGTCTGCTTATGCCAAATGCTGGGTTGTACTATTGCAAGGTCTTGTGGGCTGTAACTTAGCACGAGTGAACAGAACAGTAAAAAAATGCAGGCCAGTTCAGCTCTTATAACTGCCAGGCATTTGTCTAACACGGTATGTACTAACCTAACATGCATGTGTTGGGTAACAAATGCACCTGAAATGTCATTAGTTCAATTGCTATGAGTATTATTGTTAATCAAGTTTATTATGGTAGTCCCTAGGGATCAACCAAATATGTGGCCCCAGTGTGGTAAGCACTATGCCAACATACACTCAAAGACAGTCTTGTAACACACTAGCAGAGTGAACAATGTGATGGTGGCAAATGACCTATTAGTTCCCTGAGTTTTTGGCGTGGGGAAGTGGGGTTGAGTGAGGAGCAGCTAAGATAAAGGACGGAGAAAGGAGAAGGGTGAGGGGACAGGGCTGAGATGGGATGAAGGAGGAGGGTCAGATGTGGAATGAGGTTGAGGTGAAGAAAGAGTGAAGGAGGGGGTTTAAGCAAACAGCCAGTCAGCACAAGGGAGAGAATGTCCAGGATAAACAGTTCCACCATCTATAATAGAGCAAGATAAAATACATTTGGGTGATACATACTGCCACATACCCTAGTGTCCAATGAAGTTGCCTTAAGAGAAAGTCATATGCTTAGTGAGCCCCTTCCTATTTAAATCCTCTACCAGTCTTTCTTCGAATTCAGCAGTCGTGGTTTGCTCGTGAGACACAAGGTCAACCTTTAGGCCGTATCGTATTCCATGGGATGACTCTAAATTCCTTCCCAGACCCTGAGTGGACCATAAACAAACTGGCTTACTCCATAGCCGTCTTGGATGGTTGAGCCCCAACAAATCCTGCATGCTGGCAGGGGGTTGGACGAGATGACCCTTGCGGTCCCTATGGTTCTGTGATTCTAAATGCCAAAACTCCCTGCAGCACACCATCCTTCTTTCTTGACTTGTCAATATTGTATTGTTATCATACACCTTCAATGGTTATCCAAGTGCCCCTGAGGAGAGCAGGATGCAACATCCAGAGACAGCATCATGTCCATGCTCCCCCTGGGTGCTGGGAGCCTAGGGAGGAGACAGCAGCTCCTAAGCTCCATAGCTTTGCTATGGGGAAGACTAGTCATGGTCCCATTTCCGCCTGGCCCCTTGGAGTGATTTGAGAGACTAGGATGGAGTGTGCCTTGAAAGAAGGAACTGCTATTATACCTGGTGGGAGACACAGGGGAAGGGGATGGGGAGACAGGCTCATTGTACCTGCCCAGCCGGCCTCACACATCTGCATCAGGGCCAGACACAATGTGGCCTGTATCTTTCTAATCAGTGGATGATGCTGGGGAGTGAGAGACACAAAATAGCCAATATGTGTCCTGGTCAATTAATTAATTATTATTATTGGTTTCTAAAACAAATAGGTTTGTACCAGGAATCGACATCTGCTTTGCTTCTACGCCTTCGAGCAGAGATGCACCCAAATCAGACCCCTGGATCTCAACAACTGTGAAACAGATTCAGATTTTTGCAGCTGAAGCGAATTTCAGCTGAGGGTCAAGACAGTGTTCAGTTTTCCAAATGTTTGGCCAGCAGCTCCTCCCTACAGTTCCAACGTGCCTGGCTCATATTACACTTTCCATCAGGATTTCACAGCATATGGTTTGCTCTTTCTTGATGGCACGTCAGACCGGCTTCCACACATAAATGGCAGAACAGTTTGCTGCGACACCCAAAAGCTCACCAGCCTAAATAGATACCATAACACAAGGGACATGGGAGCTTCTTGATGTCATTTTTTTCCCACACACATTTTTGTTGCTATAACAACATAACGTAGGTTTTATATTTATGGCATCTAATTTTTTTCAGTCTGGTTCCTTTCCACAGTCATTTACATCAGCTTTTTCTCCCCCTTTCAGGCAGCTTTCAGGAGGTTTAGTTTTTCTGCATTCAGCAGCTCTGGTTATAATGTGAATATTCACTTGTTGCCCTGTGGTTGTGCAGTCAGATTAGCTAATTCTTTGTATTGTACTTGCATCTCAAAGCCCCAAATGATATTGAGACCCCATTGCGTGAGGCACTGTATATACCCAGAAGAAGTGAGAGTTCCTGCCCTAAAGTGTTTACAGTATAGATAAAACAGACAAAAGCACTTTGTGTTGTTGTAGCCCTATTGGTACCAGGATATTAGCGAGAAAAGGTGGGTGAGATAGTAGCTTTTATTGGACCAAATTCCATTGGTGAGAGAGACAAGCTTTATGTGACTTGCCCAAGGTTACACAGGAGGTTTGTGGCAGAGCTGGGAACCGTGTCCCAAGCCTCAGTAACCCATCCTTATTCAATCCAAGATGACACAAATAGCAGGACAGAAAAGTTGGGCTGGGTTTTACAGTTCGTGGCCAGGTTCTGCACTCAGGCTGATATGACCCTATTGATTTCAGTGTTTTTGTACATTTTCAAGGGGGGTTGGATTTGTCCTGTGATTACATTTCCCATTCATGTGCAGACAGGGAATAAGGGATGTCAAATGGGCTCTAATTAAGAGCAATGAGATTAAATTAAGAAAAGGGAAATGGGAGCTGACGACCATACCATTTAGCAATCTGTTGGTCTGCAGGCATGCAAAACGATGGAAACTCTAGCAATGGAGTCAATTTAAAAGTGGGTTAGCGACTAATCTAATAGACCTTTCCCATCCGATTCTGTGTCTGAAGGAATTTAGGCCTACAAATTTGAGGCCAGGGAGAGAATCTGATTGAGGCCCGTCCTGCTCATACCCTCTTAACCTGTGGAGGCTCAAGTCCATAGATGATCAGATGGAGGGACAAAAGGATCTCTGAATTGGTAGAGAGAGATCCTCAGAGAGAGGAGCCCCTCTGCTCAGCACCCACCAGGGTCAGACTTTCATTTGTTCTGAAAATGCTGTTCTCTCAATATTTAAATCCAGAAAGACTCTTCCTGCATGGACTGATAACACCCAAGTTCTGTAGGATTCAGGACACTGATGGGGAGGCCGGCTGCTGCTTAGCTTTTATTTTCTGCTCCAGGGTCCAGCTGTCACCCAGGAAGTTCTGAATTCCAGGAGGGTCATCAGCTGCCCCCTCGATGGTGTGCCGAGACCTAATTGCATTTCCAGGTAATGCATAAGCCATGTGTATATGTAGAATTTTTCAGCCATAAATGGGGAGTCAAAAGGGGCGTCGCGTAATCAGAGAAAGTTCTTGGGCGAACAGACCCTTCAGTTCTGTTGCCATTAAAGCGTTTAATGCAAAATAAATATAAATGCATCTGTAACATCTGACACCAAGTGCTCACAGAGAGTGATTTTTACTTTAGATGACCCATGCGGTCATCTACCCACCATAGCTATGCTGTTCCTTCTGTCAATTGCGCAAAAGAAGAGGGAGACCTGAATGGCCGGTATTATTAGCAGCAGCAGCAACTTCTCTGTTGCTGTAGGAAAATTCTAGGAACTAATCTGCGTCCCAGCCCAGGTGGGTGGGGCTGTAATCCTTGGGCTGGTAAATCTTGCTGTCTGCTATCTCTAGACTAGAAGGTCAGCACCCGCTCGGGTCAGTTTCCCCAGGATTCATTTCTTTTTTTCCTTAAACAGGGATGATTTCAGCTCTGCCAGGGCCTGAAAGGAAATGGAAAGTCCACTGCTCTTCAAACAGAAAGCGAAGAGCCAATCGACTGTCAATGAACCTGGTTCTAATTAGAGCTGGGCCAAAACTGCAGAATCCAGATAGAGCAACAGCAGCTGGTGGGTGTTGGGATCCAGCTTGTGTTTTGATTCGGGCCATGATAGTGACAGGGGTCAGGGGAAAGGCTGAATCCATTAAACGCTCCCCCAAAGGTGGGCGAGACTGAGCTAGGCTCATCTGTGGCTCTAACTGCTTATTCTCTGTACCACTCGGGCTGGGAGCTGCCTTGCCATTTACATTACATGTAAGAGGGAGCCATGCTGCATATAGTAAAATGATGCTCCTGCAGTCCTGAGGACTGGAACCTTGTGCTCATACATGGAGCAAGAACAGCATGGGTGGGGGCAGTGCAGGTTTTTCAAAACCTGTGCCTCACCGCTGGCTTAGAGAAACCCCTGTGGGAGTACAAGAGCTCGCTCTGTGTCCAGTAAGGCCTTGGCGTTTTGGGAAGGGGAGTAGCTGGTGCTATGGGGCATTTGGGGCTGCTGGGCAGCCCATAGGCAGCGCTGGACAGACTGCTGAAGTTAGAGCAGCCCTGTGGCTGCTTCAACTTACACCAGCAGCTGATTCTAGAACCGTAGTAGTCCAGACTCCACAAGGCACAGAGATGGCGCAAAGCCACCGTGCCCACCCTCCTCCTGGCTTGCACCTCTTGATGCAGCTCAGCATCTAGATTTTCTTATAATTGTACAGCAAGGGAAGTAGGCAAATGTGTTGCAGCCAATTGGTTGTTCACACATGACTCCCTTCGCCTGCGCCCTCAGCTACTACCATTTAGTGTGTGGTTGGTCACGTACATCACACGCTAGGCTTGCTATGCTCTGATTGGGTGACTGAAACGTTAATCACTAGGGCAGAATCACCTCCACAGGCGGTCATTCACACCTTTTTATTTTGTATTTTATTTTTTGTGTGCGTGAAGAACAGGTTTTCCCCAGCTCACATGTGAGCAACCGCCTCAGGGCACAAATAGTCACAGAAAAGCCAAGCGTGCAAACGTACCCAATTGCCAGAGACTGCAAAGTAGTGAATGCTCTTGTCAACAGAGTTTCACTGTTTGCTCAGCTCTAGACCCATAGCTGCAGCGGGCACAAGTGGGACGGATTCTGGTCTCAAACCAGTATTATTGCAAACCCCATTATTTGTAGCAAATTTCACTGTGCAGAGTTTCCAGTATGCCCTCCTGACTGCTTTGCACTGCTCTGGTAACCCAGTGAAGCTGTAAACACAACGTAACTGGCCAGCTAAGCCAGCTTGAGAGCTGCTTTGTGTCACTAGAGTAGCTCCCAAAATCAACCAGAAACCAGCCCATTAACTTTCAGTGAAGCTACTCCTGATTTATCCTGATGTAAATGAGACTTAGGCATTAGGGATTGGCCTGAGATGGAAAGTGTATTTCACAATGATCAAATACATTTTTTGCTGACCAGATTGTCCTGGAAGCCCAGATGTGTGTTTTTTTCATTGCAGTTGTAGTATAAATGGAAATAAACACAAATAAAGACACTAGTCCTGCCACAAAAAGTTTCCTGTGTGAGATTTGAACAGATGACCTTTGAGGTAAGACATTCTCTGCTCCAGTTCCTAAAAGCAGTGAAATCAATGGAAATTAGGTGCTAATTACCATTGAGAAGCTGGGTCTATATCCCCATTAGCATTCCCTGATCCTTGGAGCTGACATGAAGACAGTGTTCAAGAAAGTTGCAGGATTGAAGTCCGCGCTGTACAAGTCATCAGCAGTACAGGCCTCGCCACAGAGGCCTACGTATGCGCCGAACTCAGGAAGTGTTCAGTTGAGCTATATTGGAGCTGAAGACAGTCTTTCTTCCTGTTGTTTCTTTAATGTGACAGTGAGATGTTTAAGAAACTGGCTGAGAGCTGGCTGGTGACATTGCACATTACGAGCAAGCAGCAATTTGTCGTGTGGCATGTAATGATATTTCAAAGTTGTGCCAGAGCCCCCGCTAACGGAGACGTCTGGGCCATCTGCTGAGGACGCTGCTTTGTGAAGCTGCACAGGTCACCCTGGGACCCGTTGTGCTGAAATCTCATATACACAGGCTGGCAACGAAGCCCTTTTAGAAATATTTAGGGTGCTCAAGGGAATGTTTCACAGTCAGTCTGTTTAGAAAAGGTTCCTGTCAATTATTAGGCAAGCTCTGACACTGCACAACTCGAGCAAAACGGACACCAGTGAAATCTTTTTGCAAAACCTTCTTCTTTTGGAATGATAAATGGCCCTGGTGAGGGCCCTTCGCAGAGGCTGCACTAGAGTTTACAGTGGCACAGCTGCACCGATGCAGCTGTGCTGCTGTAAACTGTCCAATGTAGTCGCTCTAGGCCAATAGGTGAGCGCTCTCCTGTCGACTTAATTAATCTACCCCCAATGAGCAGCCGTAGCTATGTTTGTGGGAGACGCTCTCCCACCGACATAGCGCTGTCCATGCCGGCGCCTAGGTCGGTGTAACTTATGGCGCTCTGGGGTGTGGTTTATTCGCCATAAGTTATACCGATGGTAGTCTCGACATAGCCCTAGAAACATCAGCTGCTGCTTCTTCCTGATAGCCAATTCTGCCAGACAAGTGGTTGAACACTGACATCTTAGAGTTGAGGGACTTAGAAATCACTTCACCTAGCAAGGCAAAAACCATTCCTAATTGCATGAAATCAGTAACTGAAAATACAACAGGAGAACGATGGGCAATGAGGTGGTATTATTTG
The DNA here is from genome assembly GCA_007922155.1 of Mesoclemmys tuberculata. Lineage (NCBI taxonomy): Eukaryota > Metazoa > Chordata > Testudines > Chelidae > Mesoclemmys > Mesoclemmys tuberculata. The sequence goes on from ML675641.1 coordinate 7,620,073, forward strand.
TACAAATTCCAAACTGGATGCCCATAAGTAGGCATCTAAACCTATATTGTGGCAAGTAAAGAAGTGACTTGATTTTAGGAAAGGTTAGAACTGTTGGCCACTGTGGACTGATGTTCAGTAACTGATAACGATCTTACATTGATACAGGCTTACTGGCTTCCAAAGCACCTTGCAGAATGTACCCAGGAAAAATCAAGAGACTGCAAGGCTCTGAGTGCCTACCAGTGGCTTCTCAACTCCCAGCACTTTACAGGCCTGGGCCCTAATTCTGTACATTTGGGGCTTGATTCTGATATTGTGTACACCAGTGTGGATCCGTTGACTTCAGCGGAGTTACTCCTGATTACCATCACAACAGGACTTAAAGTGGTGCACTTGACTTCTGCATGTGAGGGAATTTCACTCTCTGTGCTGGCGAGCCAAGGGATCCTCTGGAAACTATGAGCTGTGAGATTTATTTCTTCAAAGCTGAAGTAGCTGCTATGAAAGCAAATGCCCTAGGGTCTTTCAGCCCCAGTGTCACCTAATTCCTGGCCCATTTATAGCCTGAGAGTGCTGGGTCGTCTAAGATAGTGTCACTCTACTGCAAAGCCATGGCTTAAGGTATGAATTGCCATTAATACATTACAGAAATGATGACAATTGCTCTTCTCGTACCAGGTTTACCAATGGCTGTAACACTGCTGCTTATTGTTCTTTGTTCTCCCTGCTTGCTGTCTGATGGAAATGCTGCCCAACATAGCAGCGCTGCAGTGCAATTCATGTTTCTAACAGCATTTTCCATACTAAATTGCATAGGTTTTTGCACTGAGAGCCAACTGTGCGCTCGTAGAAAATCTCTGGTTACCTGGTCCGTGCCCACAGCTGGCTGTGCCAGCTTATTCCTTACCCTGGCCACTGTCGCCATCTGCACTGGTCACACTGAGTTTTAAATATCTCAAGCCATGCTGCTGCCACCATTTCCTTTGGATTTAAGGTGAGGAAATGACTAAGCACAGAACAATGGAGGCAGATTCTGAAGGTGTTGATCAATGAAACAATTTTTGAATCTGGGTGAGATATTTAGAAAATGTTCCCAGCCTAAGCTGTGAATGACAGTAGGCGTGTTTAAGTCAAAATATTGAATGCAAATTGTTATAGCAAGGGAGGGCTAACTGGACTCCGAGCTAGGGCTTTAGTTCATCAAAGATGCTTTAATCGGTCATGAGATGTAGTGGAACTGCAGAACGAATGGATTATCACCCACACCACATTGTCTTTATATGTTTTTTTCACCTGTAAATCTTACAGCTTTCCGAAGGAGGCCAGTAGCATTAGTCCCATTTGTCAGATGCGGCACTGAGGCATAGCGAGGTGAAGTAATTTGCCCAATTCACGCAGCAAGTCAGCGGCAGAGGCGGGAACAGAACGGGGTCTCCTGATGCATAGTCCACTGGAGTGTGAGCAGAGAAAATTCAGAAACAACTGACTTGGAAAATGAACACAAATACTACTTGACGCTTTCAAGCCAGCACTCTCCAAAGGCTTTACAACAGCTACGCTAAGCCTCATACCACCTCTGTGAGGTGTGGAAGTATTACCCCCTTTTACCAGTGATGGGTTCAGTGACTTGCCTAAGGGCACTCAGCTAATCTTTGACATTGCTACGAATATAGTGCAGGACTCCTGACTCCTGGTTCTGGGCCTTCATTATGAGACCGTACGTCACTATTTAAAAACACTGCAAAATGTGCTTCGAACATTTTGGAGTGCAGATCCTGCCTCTGCTCTCATCTGACCTACAAATGTGCTTGGTTACACGAGCCTTCCTAATGTAAGGTAGAACTATGATCTGATGCGAGAAGGAAAACATATGGCATACACCTTCAGGGTAAAACTGCTTTTTCCCCTTTAAAATCGCCTCTCTGAGACTAAGCCTGGAAAGAAATACAAACGTAACTGACGTGAGGGTTAGAGCTCGGGCTCAGCAGATACGAGTACTGGGTTCTACTGCTCTGTTTGCCACCAGTGCTCTGTGACCTTAGGCAAGGCACTTGACCTTGGTTTCCTCATCTAGAAAGTGGCGCTAATAATATTCTTTTACCTCATGGGCTTGGAGGATAATGAATATTTGGAAAAGTACATTGAGCTCCTCTGAGGAAAAGTGCTACAGACCTGCACAATGTGAGTTCTAAGATGCAAGCTGGGACTCTTGTACAGTTCATACGATCTCTCAGAGGCCACATTCAGACTCAAGCTTTGTACACAAATCAAAAGGAACGGTAGCCCATTACGGGCACGTCCGGATATTATCAGGGTCCTGGAAGGACATCCTTCTCAAAGTACCAGGCAATGCAATTTGCACTGTGGGTAAGTAGCCAACAAACACAGGGAAGCAGAAGAGTGATTTTGGTGACATCAAATATGGGGGAAAATGCAAATGTGCTGTCCAGGTACCTTAGCAAGGATGATAGGTTACCGATTGCAAACACGGCTGTACAAATAAGAGTTTGTCCTCAGACATCACAGGCATCAGCCCCGTATTAGAAATGGACCAAGCCATCAGGATTTGGATCCAGAACATCTCTAGTGACTGCTCAAGAGCTTCTGAGATTATTAGTGTCGCTGACAGTGGTGGAGACTGGAGACAAGACTGGACTTTGCTGCACTGGGTGGGAGGCTGAGAGTGGGGAGAAATGGTTGGGTTGTCTACTATCTCAGACTGGATGGCAACCTGACTATGTAGCCCCAAGTTTGTACCTCTAGAAGACCCTCCTACAATGAGCAAAGGAGATAGAATTCTAAAATCTCATTTATCTATGAAGATTTTGAATGGTTATGAATGGTATGCTGGGGAGTCAATGGGTTTTGGGGGTGGGACTGAAGCAGTGAGGCTAGGGGGACTGAGGCTAGGAAAGGCCATGGATGAGATATGGGAAGCGTCCAAAACCACAAGCTCATTTCCACTCTTTAAAGGATTGCATCCGAAACCAGGAATATGTGTTCAGCTCTGGATTTGACACTTGCTTCTACAGGTCCTCCAGGTTAAGGTGGTCACACTTTGAATCCTGATTCAGGCCCATCACTAAAGCATTGCCTACTCTCTCCAGATCATCATGAGTTTCGATAATTGGTGTTTTTCTTATCTTCCCCCTCCCCTCCCCAGGCTCCTCGATTATGTGAAAATCTTAGCATTCCTTAAAAAAAACAAAAGTAAGATTTTAGTTTTCCTGATTGCAGACAAAAGCTTGAAATTGTGAAAGTGTCAAAAATCTGAATGCAGAGAACCACAAATGTATTATTTCTTAAATTTGCATGGATTTTAAGCCAATCCTGTGATTTGTGGTGGGGCATAATTCATTATTTTTGGATGCTTTAGGTTGGCAATGATGCTAATTGAAAAATGTATTATAGTCTCTTTTCTATCCCCATGCATGTGTACAATATGGTGAAACTTCTCCAATATATACCTTTGGAAAAATGCACCATTCTGGGATTTGCAAATTAAAAATAGGTTCTTGAAGTTTGTTTAAATGCATTATTTTTGAGGGTGGGACATTTGTGAAATGCATTTAACTCTTTGAAGACTATACATGATATTTTAGTACCTCAGTTATCCACCTTATTTGGCTGACAGTCTGGGAAGCACCTGTGTTTGTCAGGAGTACATGTAATCCATTTTGGTCAACACATTTTTATACAGCTTTTCCTGCACATTCCATTCTCCTACTATTTTTTTTCCCAGGCTGGTTAGTTTCCAAACATGAGCTTAAGCCACTAAGCTAAGTCCTAAATCTTGCTACAAAATCCAGGATCCAGCTTTTTTCAAACAACAAACTAGATTTTTCTATGGGTCTGAGTTCATTACCTAACTTTTGGTTGCTGCTGTTGGCAAAGCCCACATGCACTACAAATAGATACATCTGCTGCATCTTGAAGAGAGTGATAAGATAGGTGACCCAGCTTGGCACTGAAGCCTGTGTTGAGTATGTGGGACATGAGTCTGCAGCAATGTATGAAGGATGCCATCCGCGCTGGTATCTATGACATCCCTGTGTGTCTTCTGACACATGTTAATTCCAGGGTTGGTTTTTTTAAACAGGTGCAGGACAGCCAGGCAGGAATGTGGCAAGCAGATGGGGAGATGCACTTCGTGGTTTTCATACCTTACATAAATGGAGCTCCTTTGGAGTTGTTTCAGGAATTTTCTAATAGACTCATTCAAGAGCATGTGAGAGTCTGCTGAGCAGATCTCAGTTACTAAATGCCAGACACTTGTGAAAGTGTCACTTTTTTCCCTGCTGTTTCTTTCATTTGGGTGGGTATCCTCAAATTCCATAGAACCACACAGAAATGGTCCTGTGGTCTTTACTGCTTTACATAGGCCATGACACTGGAAGAGACTTCCTTGGTGATCAAGTCTAGTCCCCTGTTAATGAAAGCAACACCATCATATAATCCCTTTCATAAACTTAGCATGGATATTGTTATTTTAATTCACTAAAGACCCAGTCCTGAGTTGATGAAATCGAGGGAGTTTTGCCATGAACTTCAGTGGGAGCAGAATCAGGCCATATTCCCATCTGGGAAATAACTAGGTGTCTTCCAATTAGAGAAGATAAATTAATTCTTTCTGATCCTGTTCGTCATGCTTTCTGGTGTATAGCTAGATTCTTTTCATTTATTTGTTTTTACTCTCCCTTTGCAGACCTGTCTATATGAATCCTTGTTTTTCAGATGAGACATACACTCAACTTCCTCTCCACCGATGCTCATTGACAAGGTATGCCATGCTGCATATAGTTTAGTGTTATGAGAGAAGGGAAATGATCGGAAGATATCTGAGCCATTGTTTTCCAATTTTAGTAACTGGCCTTTGAAAGCTTAGAGAACTGTTTAAAAACCCCTGCGTTTTTTATAGCTCTAATACATATCACACTGGGAAAGCAAGGAAGGAAACATTTTATACATTTATTATATACAATATTAAGGCACAAGTTTAAGCAGCAAAGAATAGGAAAATCTTTGGCTGACCAACAAATATCAATATTTGCCGTGAGTGACACATAATGTTCTTCATTTCCCCATGTATGTACAAGCACCCCTCCAGCTGTACAACGCTGTACACCAACCATTCTATACACCACCAACAATAGAAAATGATAATATTTTACAACCAGTTACTGATGTCACCTGGAATGGCTACAGCACAATTTCACAAAGCACAATACAGATCAAGCAGTTGGGAAGAACGGTAGAAATGCAGTTACACTGGTGTGCTGAGGCTATGTGAACTGATTTACCAACAGTAGTACTTTACACATATTGCCACTAATGCTCTCACTTTGGGTAGAGATCCACTGCCTACCTCTGCATGAAAAGAAAAAATCAGGAGCTCAAGAAAACCAGTAAGAATTACCCTCTACATTTATTTCACCTGTGAATTCAAAAGCTATCTAAATTTGTCTACATTATAGTTCTGTAATAAATAGTTTACTGTCGATGAACACAATCCTGGGCAGCATCAATTGTAAACACACACCTTTGGGTGTTGAAACTGGAGGCAGTGATGCTTAAAGAAATGCTGGAAATATATATAAAGAGAGAGGGAGAACTGTATTCTAAGGGACCAAAAGAAACAGTTATACCGCTAGGAGAAATAATTGGGTGAAAACAACAACATCATGCATGTTAATAGAACACTGTGTTTGCTGGATGACTAGTTACATATAGGTACAGCATTTATTAAATAGTTCTGTCGGAAAGGAAACAGTACAGCGAGCAATAAAATACTGAGCAAACAAAAGGACTGCAAAGCTTTTGTGCATCCTTATCCCTTGGAAAAGGTCCAAGGTCCATTTGGTGAAATATTATCACTATTAGTTTTATTTTTATTCCCTTGTCTCTCTGCAGAGCCACTCCCGAGAAAGGGTGCAATCCTGCCCCACCTGTTCACTTGAGTAAGGATTACTGATGTGAGTCAAGGTTGTAGGATGAAGACCATATGAAGGACAAATATTCAGCCGTTCCCATGCTGCGGACACATGGTGAATGCATATGCTCTTAAAACATTTCATAAACAAAGTGAGGAAAAAGAATTATTGTTACAATGCATATTAAGCTGCATAACATCTTTCAAAGGGTCATGCATCTGGTTTGCAAAGTAAAGCTTCTAATACTTAAAAACAAACCCTACTTCTTGGTTTAACAAGTGCAAAAATTAGAGAGGGCAGATGGTGATATATGAATATTTCTATGCGTAGACAAAAAGAAGTGCGTAGATATAACAACATGGTTTAGTTAAGAAAAAGTTTCGCATTGTGAGGCTCTGCTGCACGCTGTATCAGACAGGGCAGGCTTTTAGCATCTGCAGGCCTTCAGAGCATAACTTTTCAGTGGAAGCGGAATTGAAAGTGGTTGCACTTTCCACAATCTAGTGGCGAGTAGGAAGAACTCAGTGTAGGTGTTTGCAAGAGGGTCCCCCACATGAGCTGGGGCCAGCCCTGAACACACGAATGCAACTAAACACGTGACTTTTGTGACAAAGTGAGGCTGGACCGCTGGACGAGGGTGGTAGAAGGCAGGCAGATGAGCACTAGACTGATAAAGGCCCTTTCCCCAGAAGATGGAAAAGGACTACCTCAGGTCACTAGGGACACCTGAGTCCACTTAAGGGCTGCTTGAGAACTTTAAAAACCCTCCTCTGGTGCGAGAGGAGGGGGAGAGACAAGCTGCTTCAGGACTAATGGCAGCAGGGACAAGGCTTCTCTATGGTGGGAGGCTGCTCTTCTTCCTACAGAGGAAGCTACTTAACCGACTGCCTGTTTAGGGGATGAACTGGCACCTCAGGGCCAATAACAAAGTCACCTTACTCCCTCCTCCCTCCCCCCCGAAAGAGGGTAGGAAAAGGTGTCCCCCCTTGCGTTGTGAAATTGTTTCTTTTTGTTTGGCGGAGGAGCATTTGTTGTGCCTTCCCCTGGGCCTACCTGGAAAATATTAACAAAAAAACCCCAAGTGGTAAAATAAAGACCGTCCAGAGTGGGGCCGATTTACTCCTGGCTCCCTCCACTGCCAGAGGGAGAAGTGCTAAGCCCAGTGAGGTGGAGGAGGTGCCTTGCCACACTTTGAATCTTTGACCACCAGGGCTGCTTCCTCCAAAATCCCCCTTGCCCCATCTCAAGGCAGTATTTATTCCTACCTTCAGTGGATAAGAGAACCCAAAGATGTACCTCATCAAAGCACTCACGAGCACCTACCTTCACAATACCCCCGGCAAGAAGGAAAGCATACTTATCCCCATTTTAGAGCTGGAGGCACTCAGACAAACAAGGCCCAATGCTACACTACACTCCTCCCATTTTAGGTCACTGACACTCCATGGAGATCAGTGCAGTTACGCTGGTGTAATACTGGAGTAATATAGCAATAAATCAGGCCCAGAGAGATTGAATGACTTGCCCAAGGACACACAGCGAGACAATGGCGAAGCTAAGGTTTAGGGCACTGGAAGTTTCTAGGCTCTGAGTTCTACGCTCGGTTTATTAGACTACGCTGTCTTCATACCTTTGCCTTCTGACCTTTGGCGAGACATTTTCAAAGTTTGGGCTCTGCCCAGATGTGATTTATTTTTTAATTGGAAAAAAAATAAAAATCTCCAGCTGTGTTTGAGTAAAAAAAAATTTCCAGCCTCAAAACTGAACTGATAAAAAGGTGAATTCCAGGACCAATAGCCCTTGTTGAGGAACTTTGCGCACATAGTTTTGTTCCATGAAAACTTGTTTTGATTTGACCAAATTCTGGATGAATCATGTAGGATGAAATTCACCCCTGTGCAGACAGCCAGCATGAGGATCTTGTTACATAGAACATGGACCAATTTAGTCTCATTTAAGCCTTATTAGGGGGGTTTAAGTGGGGAATAGGTCTTGTGCTGGCACCTCTGCATGAGGGGGAATGTCACTTCTAAGGAATGATAAATTAGACAGGCACCGCCCAGTAATCGTTATGCACTTGTAAATATACAAACTCACCACCCAGCTATCCCTCAGGGACCCTAACCTAGTGAATTTAGAAATGTTAAAGCTTCCACCTCTAACACATCTACGTTTGTGTCATAATTAAAGTTCAAACCCAGTCCTGTAACTTCAACTCGTATGAGGAATAGCTACTTATATAAGGGCTGCTGTATTGGTCCCTTTAAGATAAGCAGTTTCCATGCATGTTCAGAAATATTCTCTCTCATTTACACAACATAAACGTAAACATCCCAGACAGGCAGCTATGAAGTGCTGTGGAAATCTTATCAACACATTGAACCATGCTATGTAGTTATGAGAATTAACTCCTGCAGTGCTCTGTGCAGTGGGTCTCTAGATGGCAGGGAAATCATTTTTAAATGAGAGGAGTTTTATTATTTCTCATCCCAAGTGTATTGATTAATCTATTGTTATTTAATTCACACCCGAAGGCCAGATTCTGATCTCAACTGCAAGTAGTAAACATGGATTAATTAGGCTGAAATCAGTCAATGATCTCCGCATTCCCTTGAAATCTCTAAAGTAATTGGCCCCAACCACTGCAGTAACCCTGGCCTGAAACTCTGCCTTCCATTACATGCTCAAATTCACCCTCTGTCACACCTGGAAGGTAGAATTTGCCCCACTGACAGTGCTGAAGCAGTCTGGACAGATACTGCTGAATACTGTAGTATTATTTTAACAAGCCAGAAAATCCATCTACGGTGGCACCATGTTGTTTCCTGTGAGGTGCTGAACATCCTGAATGCCTGTTGACTCCAAGCCGTCATGAGAAAAAACTTTTAGCACTTGAATGTCTGTACAATTTGCTGCTTAAACAGCTTTCGTGGGTATGTTTTATGTATTAGAGCTGAGGGAATACTCTCAACGTTTCCCCTTGAATAGTTACCAAAATTGTAAACGAAATTGCTTTTATGCCCCTTTTACACACACCTTCTATGCAAATTCTAGCCAACACACGCTCAGGGCAATAATGAATTTTGAGCGAATTTTGAATTTGCAATACGTGAGTGTTTGTTTTGGAAATCTGATCCCAAGAGTAGCACTCATCCAGTCCGGAGAGACCCATACATACAACCCAAACAAACCAACACGGTTTGAAACAAGTACTCACAACAAACTGCTTTGCAGACCAAGAATTTTTTACTAAAAGTATCTGGCAAACAATTCTGAATAATGACTAAATTTGAGAAAATTGTAAACTTCTCCTGGACAATTCACAAACTCCCACTGACTTCAACAGAGCCAGGATTTCATCCTCTGTCTTGGTTGTAGCTAGAGAGTAAAATAGAACAGCATTATAGAACGCTGTGACTGTATCCACTGTAAATGGTAAATGATACTTTTTCTCTACAATAGAAAATACAGGTCCTATTTCCTTTACCATCTCTTTGTGAATCCATGTTTCTTTACCACCTTCTGTTAGAATACTTCAGCAATTCCACCTTCAGCATCCTTCATTTCATGTTTGCATCTCTTTTTTTCCCCTCTCATTCAAAGTCTTATTCATCTTCTTCCAGCCTCAGTCTTTCTCAGACTTTCTTCAAACTCTTATATTAAGTTTTAAGATTTGCCCAACAATGGCCAATGGACTTGAATCATAATCCTAAGGAAGGTCACTCTTTCCTCAGATGAGGACTTCCATCATGTCAGCATCAGGAAATTCAGGCTTCTGGACCAAACTGCTTACTCGGCCTTTGTTATCAGGCAGCTTCCCGTGGCTGGGGGAGTTCTCTGTGATAGTGAGGAAAGAGCGCATGAATCTCAAATTCATCAGAAAATTCTCTAAAACTAATGCAACATTTTGGGGGGGGGATTGGAAAGGGGATCACTAACTATACTTTCAAAACATTTAAGTCCAAATTCATCCCTGCAAGCGTGACAGAGAGAGCTCCTTTTGCATATGCCAGAGTGGAACGACTCCTCAGTCACTTGTGAATTCTTGTTTTTATGTTACTGTTTTACATTTTGAAAATATAATCCCTTCTACGTGCAACATCTGAGTTTCTCTGTGGCAAACTGGATTTGCATCAAGAAGGGCTTGCATGTATTTCATAGTAGGACCTGACCTTGAATTCCCTGTGTACCAAAGGATTCCCACTGATGTTAGTAGGTGAATTAGAGTGCAAAGAATGTAGGATTGGGCACAATGTGAATTAAAGGGACATGGTAAAGATACAAATGACATTTAACAACATTTATTTGGGCATAAGCTTTCGTGAACAGAAACCCACTTCGTCAGATGCAAAGTGGGTTTCTGCCCACGAAAGCTTATGCCCAAATAAATTTGACAGTCTTTAAGGTGGCACAGAACTATAATTATTCTGCTGAAAACAGACTAACGCAGCTACCCCTCTGGAATGCATCAACATTTAACAATGGTTCCTCACCTATGTTGCTAATAAACACAATAAATGCCTTTCTAGGTATTGAAATTGCCCTCATCACCATAAGAACCCTCAAATTCTTGAAGCAGAAAAAATCATCATTAAAGCACAAAGAAGTTTAAAAGTTTAATTTATTGTTAATTGAAAAGGGGCTTGAACTAACCCCCAGATCTGAATTCTGGAAAACATACTGGTGAAAATTTTCAAGAGACTAGTGATTTTGGGGGCTGTGGTTTTTGGTTTCCTAACAGCAGACACCTTGTAGAGGCCTGATTTTTAGAAGATGGCTGCTCAGCTCTGGCCACTTTAAGGTGTCTCAAGTTGAATATCAAAATCCAAACTTCCACTGAAAAATTGAAAATTGGAAAATGTCAGGATTCTGTAGTGTTTACCGTTACAAGGGGAAGCTTATGGGCCAGTGTAAACCCAGAATAAGTCTATTAACTTCAGTGCAACTACTCTAGATTTATAGTAATATAACTAAGTGCAGAATCTCTACATATTTTTAAAGTTGTTTTTATTCTTTCTTTTTATCTGTGAAAACAGTTCTATTCATATAACATTTTGAAAAATTAGTCCAATATACTATTGTAATCTATGTGCTTTAATCTATCTGTCTATTGCACCCCATCACAAGTGTATCTAAGGACTGAAAACACAACTCTACACCCCATCTTATTTCCCTTCATGAAGCCTAAATTTAGGGTTTAAATTAATTTACAGAACTTCTTTCAATTAATTGCAATGGATTTGTTCTCGTGGAAATAAAAGATTGTGCAGGAAACAGTCTTTTTAAAAATAATATATTTAAAATGAGTGTTTCATCTAACGAGGATTGTATGGAAACAGACCTACCTGTCAAAAAGAAGTTCTAAACCTAGCTTCCCTAGTTTCACATAAAAGTATGTCATTTTGTGTTTTTGGCTCGCTTTTCCCACCAGTTTTTGTAAAAATATGAAGCAAATGGTTCCCACCCCCCAAATAGTTTAAACTTGGAAAATTCTTCAAAAAATGTTTGTCTGAATGTGGGAACAAATGTGGAATGTTTTCAAGATAAGAAACTTTGTGATCTGCTTCAGAATGGAGTGTTACTTTTTACACGGTATATGCTGAAATTTCCCCCTTCTGCAAATTAATGGAACTTAATGAAAACTGGTAAAAAAAAAATCTGACCTCTGCATAGGAAACACTGTAAGGCCCAAACAGGTGGTTTTACACGCATTTCTCTCTTAAATTTGACTTAAAGAATGTTTTTGATTGTCTTGAGATAACCAATACCAATTTATCCATCCATCTTAGAATAGTTATATCTATCTAGCCATCTATCTAGAACTATATTTGTTTCAGGCACCGCTATAGCACGACTCAATATAATATCTATGCACTGATTGTATCATGAAAGCTGGAAACACTTACCCAGTTTATCTCTAGTTCCTTTGGCTCCTGTGTGTCTCAGGGCAGGACTGTTAGAAGAGGTGGTGCTTAGTCTTCCCCTGCCCGGGAAAGAGGCAGTGTTTGGCCAGAAAAGCTCAGAGCTTTTGTCGGTCTGAGTGCTGCTGTCTTTGCTGCCTGTTTTAGCATGGCAGGCACTCACTGGCAATGAGGGGAGTGCACAGGACAAAGAGGGAAGCGGGGGAGGCAGCGAGGGGATTGATGAATGGTCATTATGATCCTTCCCTAAAAGCAACCCTAAAAACACAATGACAATCATGTTAGTAAAACTGGAGATGGAGAAGACCTGCTAGCTCCCCAGCACACCTGCCTCCCCGGGTAGGGTTGTTCTTCAGGGCTTTTGTTGAGACTAGTTTTAAATATATCCACTAATGAGGTTTCCGCAACCCACCTGGGATGCCTCCCCCAGACAGACAGCCTCCTAGATCTCACTATCAGGAAGATTTTCCTCATATTCAGCTTAAAAGTTCCCTTCTCTTGTGTCCATGGTAAAAGCCCTAGAGGGAGGGGAAAGAGGGCTCAGTGTGAGAGTCACCTCAGGGATGAGGGAATTGGAAACACAGAACGTACTCAGAGCTGTGCTGGCCCAGCTGTTGTGCCACCCAACCTCCCCTTCATCCCCTGGTTCTCAAAGAAGCACAGCTGACTGGTTAAGACTAGAGTGCGCCTCATACAGCAGTTGCTATGCACCCCTTCCATTGTTCGCCAGAGCCACGGAGGCCCTCAACTTCCAGAGCTGGGACAGAGGAGGTTCTATAAGCTATCAGGGTGGGAAGGAGCATACAATGAAGATTCGGTTCCCAAACTTTCATTCTCCCACTCTCATTTCCATGCATATTTGCTTCCCTCAGCCTGCATGAATGGATAAAGGCGCCAGACCCTTACTTCGACCTCATCACCACTCATTATATCCTGCATTGTTCTTCTTTGGTGTTCATGGCACTGCCATAAACTATTTCCTTAAGGTAAACAGATTCAGCAATTTTTACCTCTTCTGATAAATCAGTCCTTTCAGAACAATTGCTCTTCTCTGAATCCCCTCTCATTTGCCTATATTGTTCTGACACTGAGCACACCGAACACAGCTAAAATTCTAAAATTGCTGTCTCAGCAGTGCCATGTAGAGATCTCTGGCTTGCAATGCCTTTTTGCACACAGTCCAAAATTGCATGCATTCTTTTTTTTCCTGCCACATCGCATTGCAAATTCTTATCCAAAGCTCTGTCTGCTCTTTAGTTTAATGCAACTTTTCCTAGTCTAGAGTAGGTTTTAGTCCCATGAAGTATGCATACACTGCCTGCATTCCTCTGGATATGATTGTCACCCGAATACAGCTGTGCCTGAACACACATGGTGGTGGCTCAAACTCTGTTTGTGGAAAGCGGCCCGTTATACTTTCAAAGGCTACCATTTTCTCTGCTGTCCTTCAAAGTCTTATTCTGGACACAGACAGATTTTACTAATTGATTTTAATACAGGGAATAAGCCACATTTTTTAAAATGTGGTACAGTCGATCTTCACTTTATGTCAGTCATATGAGGTTATTTCTTTTTCTGGTGACATCTCTCCAGTAAGAAACTGTCTGTGGCAATATAACATCATCCTATACAGCTTTCCTTGGTTCAGACAGAAGGTGTTGGAGATGGCGGCAGTGGTATATACTTATTAAGCATCCCTTCCTCTGAAACCATTTGCACTGCCAATGCTAGTGCAAACTGGAGCTCACCTATGCTGCCTTTCCAGGTCTTCTCTTCCTTCTTTTCCTCAGCTATCTGATTGCTGGTGAGAGAGGTTTGGCGGGAATGTGTACCCGCTGCCGCAGCGATGGATGGGACTGATCGAGCAGGCCGTAAACTTGTGTTGTCTGTTTTCCCAGCATCCTTTCGCAAACGCTGCTGAAGGACCTTGATCATGGCATCTTTCTCAATGATTTTCGCATGCAGATTTTTTATCCTGCCAAAGTAGTAATATTCTGCTTACAAAGATGGAAAATAACTTCTAGATCCCAGGTATTCCATTGCTGCCTTTTCAGTGTTCACTGTAGTACATTCTCTGCTGCTTTGCCCCCTCCAATTTTAAGCGACTCAAGTAATGACGTTTCCACCATTTCCTTTGGGGCCAATTGCACAGTTTAACTGGGTAATATTCCCTGCTATTCAGCCAATAGTAATGCCTTTTTGTAAGATTACATAAATAAATAGATTTCATTTAAGATGATCCATTGATATTACTTCTATAAACTAGCAAGAATAATCTGAAAAATAGTTCTGAATATGCTGTGGACTGATGGGACAACTCAGATTGGTAAAGGAGCAATTATCATACCCCCTTAATACTTATGGACTAAATCCTGAATTCTTTATTGTGGCAGATTGCCATAGGGGAGTTTTGCCTGAATCAAGGTTGATTGAATTAAACCTCAGTAAAGACCTCAGGAATTGGCCTTATAGTAGGTTGGAATAAAGATTTTAATAATTAAAATGATTTTGCCAAAATCTCTGAGGGCCAACACCAACTGCCACTGAAATAAATGAAATAAACTTCCATTGACTTCCATTCAGAGTTGGATTGGGCCCTTTCTGTTGAAAGCTGTGGAAATAACTAATGATCTGTGTTTTCCGATGGCACTTGAGGCCGCAACAGCTTTCTACTATAGACTCTGAAAGTGTTTTAAGATTATAAAGAACCAGTTATCTGTGAATAGGTTTTGGGAACATGGTGGTGGGAAATTTAAGACTGAATCAAACTGAAAAGGTTTGAACCAACAAACTGAAATACCAGTCTAAGGAAAATCAAGCTGTATGAAATATAGCCAAACACAGCAGACATTTTTGGGAGGGTTTTAAAATAGAAATGTCACATATGGTCTAAATAAACATACGAGGGAGGTGGAAACTTTAAGGCTGTCATTTTCAAAATTAGATGCCTAATTTGTACTTCCAACATAAAAGCCTGATCCATCACTTAAAGTAATCAATGGCAAAATTCCCACTGATTTCAAGTCCTCCATGTGTGTGCATGCGTGAGTAAGACAAAAATACAGAACTGGTCAAAAATGTTTTTTATTTTCTGAAAAAAATTTGAAGAAAATAAAATTTTTTGTCAGAATTTTGTGTGGCCTTTTTTTGTTTGTTTTTTTAAAAAAACCTGGAAAATATTTGTGAAAACAGAAATTTTCTCAAAAAAATTTCTGAAAAATCAAAAAGCCATTTCTAAGACAAAAAAGTTTCGATTACAAATTTTTTGAGCAGCTCTAGTCACACGTGTTTGCATTTGCATGCTCAAAATGGGAAAACTGCATGTGCAAATGCATATTTGTGCTTCCAATTATCTATTTAGCTGAGGTTAGTCCTGCTTTGAGTAGGGGGTTGGACTAGATGGCTTCCTGAGGTCCCTTCCAACTCTTAATATTCTATCATACTACTTGAGCGTGTAGGTTTTGTACCAACTATTGGTTTAATAGATTCCATGCCAGAAGGGACCATTGTGATCATCTAGTTTGACCGTCTGTATAACACAGGCGTAGAACTTCCCCAAAATAATTCCTAGAGTATAGCTTTCAGAAAAACATCCAATCTTGATTTTAAAATTGCCGTGATGACAGCTCACTTAGTAAATTATTCTAATGGTTAATTATCCTCACTGTTAAAAATTTATGCCTTATTTCCAAGCTGAATTTATCTACCTTCCACTTCCAGCTATTGGATTGTGTTATTCCTTTCTCTGACAGACTGTAGAGCCCATTATCAAATATTCGCTTCCCATGTAGGTATTTATGAATTATGATCAAGTCACCCCTTAACCTTCTCTTTGTTAAACTAAATAGATTGAGCTCCTTGAGTCTATCACTGTAAGGCATGTTTTCTAATCCTTTAATCATTCTTGCAGCTCTTCTCTGGACCCTCTCCAATTTATCAACATACTTGCATATGCATTTTTTTATGGGGTCAACTTCAGGGGTTCAGATTTGAAGGTTTGTCTCTACAAGCCATGGTAAATTTCATATAATTCAGAGGGAGAGAGAGAGAGAGAGAGAGAGAGATCAGATACACACACACATTTTCAGTTGGGCAGCAATGAAATTACAATTACAGCACTGGTTACTAGGAAGTCTTATTTTAAAAAGTGGAATTTTGACTGAGATCATGCAAGCATTTAGCTGCCTCTCATGCCAACCTCCTTTTTCTAGTAAGGAAGCCATCTGTTTTTAAGGTCTCTCTTTGATTTGAAAAAGGTTTAAATCCAGAGAGGGGAGAAGGCAGAACTTAATCTCTCTTTATCTTTTAATAATTGAAGACTGAAATGACTAGAAGTTAAACCGAAGCAAAATCCCTCCTTTTAGGATGTGTCTGTTGGCATGCGGAGGGCTAAATGACGTATGTGCTGGCTTATACAACGATCTGAGTGGTTAGGATGCAATGGATCTCATGATAAGACCTTTAGCACAAATCCCGCAGTAAGTATTTAACAGATGTCATTTACGTGTATTCCATGTCCTGACACCTCCGGTTGGCTTGAACAATCTCCTCCTCTTCCTGCCATATCCGAACCTCCAGGGAGCTCTCGCTGTAGCTGCCATTCCGTGAGTGGTTAATGACAGAGGTATCCCTAGCAACACAAGACATAGCCACACCCCTTAGCAACACTTGGTTCAAGAAAAGGCCTCTTTCAATATGAATAGGCATGCACCTATTATTTTACCAGTCATGTTACAATGGAAATCTACAGCTAAGACACCAGTTGGTATGAATCATATATATATATAAATATATATATATATATTTGGAGGGTGTCAGAGTCCAGTGAAATGAGGATTTCTTAAAATAAAAAAAAGGGGGAGTAGGAAACAAATTGGAGGTAAAATCTTATGTTCTAAAATGAATTAAAATTTAAGGACATTATCAAGATAAAAATAATGGGTCAGATCCTCTGCCAGTCTAAAACAGCTCAGCTCCATTGGGTTCAATGAATCTATGCTGATTTATATTAGCTGAGGACCTGGTCCCGTATTTTAAACAATAAATCCTTAGCTGTGATTTAAAATAATAAATGAATTGTGGATTGTTTTTAAACTCCTTTCAGGTTTCTGAGGCTTTGGAGTACACTTGAGGCATGTTTCATGCTTTTCTGTACAATCACAAGGGCTTGAAAATTTTGTTAAAACGTAATGAAAGTTGAGATTCTCATGTAATCACTTGGCTCCATGTGCTGGGGCTTTAAGAAAAACACCAAATAGTGCGAGGGTTGAAAGAAAACCACAAACATCAGCAACGTTTTATCTAATTTGCTGTTTCCTTTTGCACTTGTCTGCTGGATGAGGAAATGAGATTTGTCAGTTTAATTTCCTGTTTCAAGTTCAGTGTCACTTTCTGATTCTCATACACTAGCACAAAACTGGTGTGTTTGGGTTTCCGAAGCTTTTGGGGAAAATTTTCAAGATAACGTTTATATAATTGATTTAAAAAAACAACAGAAAAAATCTGTTTCTGTGAGATTTTGCAAACCCTGGTTTTATTGTTGATTTTTATTATACTTTTTTATAAAGTTACCCCTACCTTTAGGAGTTAAAATATTTTATAAGAGTCCTTTTAATTATGATGCTTTAGATACCAGTACACGAGTGGTAATGCCTTGCATTGCCTGTGGCACAGAAAGATTAAATGCCCTATTTTGAAGACACAAAGGGCCTGATTTGCAAAGGTGCTGAGCACCCACAAGACTAGCTGAAGTCAGTAGGCGCTGTGGGTGCTTTGCACCTATGAAAATCAAGCTCACAGTAAATACATTCATTTTTTGGGTATATTAAAATGCCTGGGTCTATGTGAAATACTTGATAGAATTTGGTGGTAAATGGAGGGAAATTCCTTCATGATCCCTTAATACTATGGTGAAAAATGCCCCCTCCCTCTCTTACATGTGCCCAGTGCATTAAACCACATATATTAAGGAAGACTTCTGCCTTCCTTTGAAGTAAGAGTTATAGTTAGGACCCTGTGTAAATCACGATTTCATGGAGGGTGTGGAAGTTGTGAAAATGCCCCCAAACAATGATTTTTAAATACTTGTTAAAGAAAAATATCTACAGCAAAGTCGGTTTCACGGATGGAATGAATTTTACAACAACATTAGACAACAAACTTTCTGTCCTTGAAGTTGATGAACGATACTTGTAAAATTCATTCTGTCCTTGAAATTGACTAAATTTATTTGCAAACTTCATTCTGTGCAAACCCCATGAAATTCAATACTTGGTCATTCATGCTGTCATGAATTTTCTAAAAATAAATAAATCCTGATTTACAGGGCCCTTGTTATAGGACGTTACTGGCAGCTGGTCCACTGGGCTTGATGGACCATTGGTCCTGAGCCAGAACGGCAAGGCTTCATTGCTATGGTGAGTGGACTCATTAACATCAATGGGACTACATGACAGGATAAAGCAAACCAAATTTGTCCCTAAGAAAACACACATTCTTCTTTACTACCTGACGTAGTGAAGAAGTCGACTGAGTGCTGACTGCCCGGAGAAAGATTATCTTACCTCTCTGTAGCAGCTGTGACTGCTGCATTCATGGCAAAATGCCTGATTGTGCTCTCTTCTAGATACTTCTGCTCCCACTTGGTCATGTCAGCTTCCAGAGCCAGAATCCTCTCCTCCTTTTCCCGCACTAGCTCCATCAGTGCTGGCGCATTGTGCTCTGGCAGGCTGGTCGCCTGGTAGTTCCCCTGTCTCTGGAGTTGGGGAGAGGGAAACAATGAAAGATATTCAGCCTGCACCAAAAGGAGCAATGGAGGCGTCTCTTCTACAAAATCTTCTGCAAAACAAACCAAGGGGCTTTCAAAGTTTTGAGTGGCCTGTTGCTGAACCAATAGCCACCCCGATGATCACAGCTTAAATAAGGCTCCTTGTCAAAGAGTGACCCAATAGTTAGTTATTGCCTACAACCAGTAAGATGCAAGACTGCTCTCGAATATGACCCTAGCAATTCTACAGCCTCACAAAAGCTGGTTTATTGCTTAGCAAAGGAGGAAAGTGCTACTGATGGCAAGTGTAAAACTTTCAGCTAAAGGTGGGACCCTCCCAAAGTTCCTGAAAGTGACTGTCTAAGGACTAAAGAATGTCCAAAGAGGTTAGAAGAGCTGGTGGTCCCAGCAGGCACACACTTAAAGGGGTGGTGGACCAGTCCAGCTCTCCATCATGGCTTGTTAATACCTCAAAGCTGGCATTCTAGCTCCCCATCCTCACACGTGCACATGCTCATGAGCTGGTGAAATAGGCAGAGAGAGCTGACGCGAGCTGCTATCCAGGGCCTGCACATACCCATACAACTTACTTGATGGATTGCTGAAAAAGCAGTAGGATTCTGAAATAGGCTAACAGAAACAGCATGTCTTCTGCCTATTACAGTGGGCCCACACTACAACCTGGCAGCTGAAACAGCCACTCACCACACAACACAGCACACGGACTGCATAGGATTCTCTGACTTCTTGTCTCTACTCGCCTAGTCCTTCTTTCCTCAGTCCCTTCAAGTAATCTCACCGCTGTCGGTGCAAGAGATCAGCTCTTGTCTTTCTGAGTCTCGCTCCCTTATTGGCCTGCTATCTCTTCTCAAATTTCTCTTACCCCTGCCCAGGCTCCTTCATTCTTTTCTCCTTCTGCTGTTATTTAGGCCAGCATTTTCAAACCTAGCAGCCTCAAGTTAGGGCACCTAAATCAGAGGCCAGCTTTTCACAGGTGTTGAGTGCTTGCCACTCCAAATGAAGTGAGTGGGAGTGCAGAGTTCTCAACACCCTGGAAAATTCATCCACTTATACAGGCAGTTAAACATGAATTTGGGTCCAAAACCTCAAAAGACCCTTTCAATGGCAATTAGGTGCCTAAATGCTTTTGCCTTGATGCTAAAGATGGAGTTTAGTTAGTTCAAGTTTCAAACCTTAGCTTGAAAATGTTGGGTGGGATTTTCTAAAGAGTAGAGCATTGGCCTAACTCTGCTTCCATGGAAGTTAATGGGAGTTTTATCAGTGCCTTTTGTAGCGCCTACACCAAGCACTTTAAAAAATCCCACCCTTTGTCTTTTATCCCTGTAATTGTTGCTGTCTTGCACTGCCAAGCAGCTGGGGATACAGTTGGTACGAAATGTGCAATGCAAGCAAAGTTGTGTTCTGTTCTTACATTGTAAATGTGCTGGCAGACTGGCTTCCCAGGTGCTCACTATGGTCACCATATATTCTGGGGGATGTTGAACCATGCTGACAGAACTAGGATTCCTGTTGCTTTCCATGGAATGCAGGATATTATGGGACACTCCAACCCTAACATTAAAATATCTCTTTTGCTGACACTGTCTCTCTTCTCTCATGCACAGAGGGTGTCCAACATGTGTAGGTAAGTATTCCTAGCAGGTGATATGGGGTATCGGAAAATAGTTAAATATAACCCAGAAGCAAAGCAATAGCATGTTAAATTAAATGGTACTTGGCAACTATTATGGGCCATGGATCTATGACAATTTACAGCAGATGAGGATCCAGCCTTCTATATCTTCTATGACTTTTAAGGACCAGTTTCAGAATGTCTGTCTCCCCTAGGCATTTATAGCGTTTATGTCACACTCTTAACACCAGCTACAGTACTTCTACGACACTGAGCATATTAACAGCATTTCAATCATCATCACCATAAGATATAGAAATCAATTAATGAGTGCTGATAAAGCTTTTTTGTGTTATGGATAACAATAATCAGTTTGTTTACCCAGACAATATCTCAAGATCTCATTTGGCATCATGTTTTGAAATTTCAGAGTTATGGGATAAGCAAAATGGACACAGTGCAAAGAATCTGACAGAACAGAAAATTGTTTATCCAAACAGGGACGCTAATGCACAGGACTGGCAGTTAAAAGCCCTTGGCTCTATTCCTGGCTCTCCCACACGTGCTTAGGAGGTGGTTTCTGTAGTGTAGAGGTCCATGTGTTTACTGAGCAAGCAAAAACGTCCCTGGTTTGAAACTGAGCAGAAACTCGGGATTTCAGCTCCACCAGGAACTCTGCATGGAACAGTGAAAGTAGGACCTTAAGTAAATTACTTAACCTTTCTGTATCTAAAATGGGGATAACATTAGTTATCTAATCCATAAGAGACGGTGTGAGAATTAAGTTCTCTGAAACCTTCAGAGAGGAGACACTACAGAAGTGTGAAGTGTTTTTATAAAGCACAGGAGAGGTGCTGCATTTAGTGGCACACAAGATTGTGCCGGAGACAAAGTAACCATATTATTCACACCTCTGTTTGTCAACTGCACCACATCACAAGCTGTCCAGGGCATGGCAGGCCCTATGTGATGTATCAACAACATGAAATCAGGAGTGTAAGATACCTTTCCAGTCTCTGGAATTCATGCCACAGAATATTACTGCCTCTAGTTCTTCGTTTTGGAAACTTACCTCTTAATGACAGAAAACATGACTTGAGAATCCAGGAGAAGACTTAAGTGAACTTTGGCTTTGGAGTAATACTAACATTTTTGGAAGATGTTTTCTGAAATAATTCATTATGGCACAAAACTTGGGGGCAACTGTTGTGACTCTTCACCAGCAAAAACATTGTTTTCTTTCAGATAATGGCAGTCCCAGAAGCTATGATCATATTTTTACAGAGCAATTCCACTCTGTAAGAATTGTATCCTGTATGTACAGAGTGTCTTATTAATACCGGCTCAAAATAAATGCCAACCCTGTAAATACAACCTGGAATATAAAGTTAAGAGGTTCTTTTTTCCCGGGCTCATGTATCACCAACCATAAAGATTGACCATTTGGAACACAGGCAATAATTCTGTAGATGATGCCCAAGCCAGAAGAGCTTTCTCATTCTCTCCTAGGTGGACTGGATCTGTGGGGCTCACTGGGGTAAAAAGTAGTAAAAATCTATTCTATAAGGCATGACTCGATATTCCCCAGATAGGACTGTGATACATGGATAGCAGGTGTGTGGAGTGAAACGGTGCCATTTTACAGCATGATGGAACTTACCTGACAGTTACAGTTAGAGCTGGGTTTCCATTATAGGCCCAACTTTGGCCCTCTCTCAAATAAAGCAAATAAACCAAACATTCAAATCAGCCTCCCCTCACGGCAATTTTTTAAAGTGAAATTCTGAAGGGAAAAGGGGTTCCAGAGTGACCACACTCTAAACATGGTGCTAATTACAACTCCAAAACACTCAGTGCCTCCCAATATGTATGGACTCATCCCCCCAACATCCCTTTGAAGTAGAGAACTATTTGCAGATCTACCACTTTCCTGATGAGATCTGAGGCACAAAGAGATTGAGTCACGTCCGAGGTCACACACGAAGCCAGAGATTGACCCCACATCTCCTGAACCCAAATCCAGTTCTGATCCAGAAGCCCATTGTGATTACACCACAGACTGATGTGGCTCACTGATATTCAAATACTGAAAATAAGATTTTTTTAAACGTTACTTAACGGCAACTATCTTCTCTTTAGGCGGCCTGATCTGCTTCTCACGCTGGTTTTACACTGTTATAACCCCAATCGCGTCAATGGCGTTAGTCCTGATTTACACCCATGTAACTATGAGCAGAATCAGGGCCTTTGCCTTTAAGCAGCAACACTGTGTAGTGATGTGTCCTTGCACCACAAGTCTTAGCAATAACAACTCCTGATTACAGTAGGTTTCTGGCAGCAGCAGTGTTTCTCGACAGTGGGAAATGTGTGAACTCTCTAAGTGAAAACTACATGTCATGTCTCAGTTATGTTCCCTTTTACACCCTTCAGCTGTCTTTCTCAAATGGGGCTTTATGTACTAGTACATCCGTTTGCTGAGCCTCAGCATCCAGTAGTCACATGTTCTGATCTCAGTGCTGGCTGCCTGCTGGGAATTCTCCATGCTAATTCTTCATATGCTTTTTTTTATCATGAACTACTCTACCCCCAGAATTACATTCCGATTTGTTTCAAGAAGGGGGTGGGAAGTGATGGGGAGAGAGGCAGTCACTTACCTAGATGTGCTAAGACAGTTCAACTAAGCATAAAAGTACACACTCAAACACATAGATGTAGAGATCTGCCAAAAAGAAGCACGAGCCCCAGGGAACATTTATAGAACTATATGTTTCTGCACCTCCATCCAATTTTGTTTTTATATTTTATATTTATATTCACCATTGTGCTCTGGTGACTTACACCTCCCTGGAGCAGCACAAAGCTGCTGGAGCACACTACCCAGTACAGATGGGTTTACAGCTGCTTTGCACTGCCACAGCAATGCAACACGAATGGAGTATATTCCCCACTTTTCCTCTACATCCTATCCCCTACAATCCCCTGCACCCCCACCTCCCGTTTCCTCTTCCCTCATGACTTCCATATCCCCCCCTTTTCCACTCCTTCCTGCAACCCCTACATTCCTCTGCATGCACGTGTGCACACATGCAGAATCTTCTCCTCCCTGCTGAACAGATCTGATGAAATGGGTTGTTTTTTAAAAGCAATTTTGGGGAGGACACACTGTAGTGCAAAACTATACTCATCCTTAACTATGGAGCTATGACTAGCATCTGCCCAGCATCTGGAAAGAGCCAAACTGCATCAAGCATGGTGGCGGAGAAATGATAAATGATCCTCTCAAGCTTCTGTTGAAAATCAGCAATTAAAAAGGCTTTTCTAAGCAAAGGATTAATCTAAAATCCTGAAATCTCAATCAAGGTGACCTTTGATATACTTGAAAATGTCTGTCCTGATTAAAAGAAAGCATGCTGTATTTGCCACTGTGGCCAGTCAGGAGCATTAAGAATCCGGGTTTCTGATTCAGCGCTGCATGGAATACTCAGAACTCAAGCAGGTGCTCACACAGCACTAATACAGGCGCCCTGACAACACCCCGGAGAGTCAAGGAACACTGGAATCTCTCTAGCGTGACTGGTAAATAAAATCGTAAGAATATGCCAATTCTCCAGAATGCTCCTGTATTTGTTTAGCTGTCACTGAGCTGGTTTGCTTTTTGGTACATTTAGCATCTAAAGAAGTCTTTGTGGGTTTTACACCAAGGCAAGCATATGCAGGGTCAGGATTATAGGAGTGTAGTGAGAGCTATATGGATATTTACATAGCGCAGTCCTGACTAGCACAGCCAGTCATCATGTACTTTGCAATCTAACTTCAGCACCCGACTTAAGGACCTCTCAATAGGGACACAACAAAGAACTCCCTCTCTGAAAAGACCCTTCCCCCAGATAGTCAGATCTGTAAGTGAGAGCACTTCAGCTTATCTCAGATGACACAATGCTGCATCGGTAGAGAGGTGGTCCCTCTCCTAACTAGAAGCCAGCCACGAAAGGCTTTAAAGATCCTAATGAAGTATGCCTAGAATCAAATAAAGAGGCAGGGCAGCCGTTGAAGCACTTGTGTAATATGCTTCCTGTGGCTAAGGTTACTAAGCAAGCAAGCTGGCACATGCTGAATGAGCTGTAGCTTCCAAGGAGCTTTCATGGGTAGCCCTACAAAGAAAGCACTGCATCATTAATCCCATCTGGAGATAACAAAATGGCTTGGCTAATTATGGCCAGGGTCACATCAGAGAGAAATTCTTGCAACCATTGCCAGGGGTACGGAGCATGTAGCATTCCATCCTTGTTCACCCAGGCATAGGGATACATATGCTTGTGGCCCACGAGCAACCGGCCTCTGACCTGCTGCATCCTCAGCGAATCCAGCTCCCTCTCCAGCCGCGTGCGCAATCGCCGCTCCATCTGCTCCCGTTTCTCACATGCTGCCTGGAGCTGGGTCAGAGCCTGCTGCAGCTTCTCCACTTTCTCGACATAGGCTTGCTTCTTACGCAACTGAGGGCATAGTGCAGCAGAGGACACAGTGTCATTAACAGAAGAGCAGAAGCCAAACAAATATGACATGAACATTTATGTCTATGAATCAGGTTGTGATGTGATATATCATTGGCAAGTGCATGTTGCACGTTAACACGATGTTCACTGAAGCTAAAACTTCCTGGAGAGAAAATTCTGGGTACTAAAGGGCTCTTTAATTTAGTGGAAAAAGGCAGGGCACGAACCAGTGGCTGGAAGCTGAAGTCAGACAAATTTAAAGTAGAAATGAGCCATACTTATTTAGCGGTAGGGGGGTTAATCACCTGGATGAAGTACCAAGGGAACTGATGGATTCTCCATCTCTTGATGTCTTCAGATCAAGACTTGATGCCTTTCTGGAAGATATGCTTTAGCCAAACACAAGTTACAGGCTCAATACGGGGATAACTGAGTGAAATTTAATTTGCTTGTGATATACAGGAGGTCAGACGAGGTGATCTGATGATCCCTTTTAGCCTTCATCGAATAATAGAAGATTAGGGTTGGAAGGAACCTCAGGAGGTCATCTAGCCCAACTCCCTGCTCAAAGCAGGACCAACCCCAACTAAATCATCCCAGCCAGGGCTTTGTCAATCTGCACCTTAAAAACCTCTAAGGATAGAAACCTTAAACCTTAAGCCTTAAACTCTATGAATCTATAAATAAATCTTAACCCTGCATATCTGCATGCTCCAGTCTCTAATGACAGAAAAAGCAATTGCCGACCCTTAGCTGAAAGTATACAACTGCTGGGTGGTTTCCAGATGTTTTCTTGTCTACAGATGTGTATGGATGATTGTTAGTATCAGTTAAAACCATTCTTACTCCTAATGCATGTCCTGCAGTGATTTATAGGCCCAGTGTTACATAAGGGTTCTGCAACATGACATTTTATGACCTGAGATTAATCCCTGATTTGTTCAAGTAGCATATCCTAATAGGAGTTTGTGGAAGTGGACTGCAGATTTTCTCTGTGACCTTTCAGGCATGCAATTGGATTCAGACATTAGGCGCATTGTAGCATCTATCTGAGCCATTATTCTTACTGCCTCCCACTATGCTACAGAAATTGTAATTGCAGGACAACAAAGTAAAACGATATTAATCCATGGCCAGGATTAACATGCCTTAAAACATTTGGGGAAGAGTTCAAATATGCCACAGACTGCCCAAGGCACATTTTAGTGAGAAGGGCATCAAAGCCTTCTGTGAAAACTGATCCTAGAGAAGCAAGTGGGACAAAAAATGGACCTAATCTGGAGGGGTAGTGAAGGCAATCGGAGTTGCAAGTACTGATCACCTCTCCGGATCTGTCCCTGTGTTATTCAAAATGCAAATGGTTTCTATTAAGGGTGAATAGGATGAGTCCTCTTTCTCATGGAGGTAGTATGGTAACCCCAAACTTGCATGCATATCACGGTGACTGCTGCAGATGGAGTCAAGACTTCACCCCGCAGGTCGCAAAACCTATCTCTGGCAAAATATTATATTCTTGTTCTTCTGCCCAACAACATAAATGTTTAATCCCCTTTGACAGATACCTATTTTGTTGCGCAGAAAAACATCAATTAGCATAAAGCAAGGCTGCAAATCCAAATCAATTAAAACATTTTTATTCTTATTGAAAATCTCACTTGACCCTGGATTTGGGGATGGACAGTTTGCATTTTGTAAAATACCGACTTTACAGAGATCAGTATGATTATTGCCATTTGATAGATGTGAAAGTGAGGCAGAGAGCTTAATATGACTTGTTCAAAGTCACAGCTGATTCCTAGCATACCTAGGGTTCCTGACTTCTAGTCTACAAACACAGACACTCCCACTCTTCCTCATTTATTTGTGTTCATGTGGCAAAGACTTTGGTTCTGTGCACATTTTACAGGCCAAACAAGACGCAGAAAGACTAACATTTAACACAGTTATTGTTAGAGGAGTGCTTTATAAAGAGAGGTTTTTATATATGTAAACAGTAAACAGTAGTTTTCCAGTCTCATAAATATTTTCAAGAGTTCAACATTTTTGCCCCTCTTAAATCAGAATGAGAAGTTAAAATCCCAAAAACATTTGCAAAAAGGAAAACCTTTTTTTTTCCATTTCAGGTCAATTTAATTGTTTGTTTAGTAAGTTCAAAAAATTTCTTTTTGATTTTGACCATCTTTTTTGTTTTTCATCTTGAGCTTAAATTTCAAACCAAAAAGTCCTTTTGAACTGAAAAACCAAAATTAGTCCTTTGAAAATGTCAGAATGAAATGTTTCAACAATTTTTAAAAAATGCTTTTTTGAGTAAGGAAATTCATTGAACCTGTTCCCGGTTTTCAGTTAGTTTTGGTTTTAATGAAGTGGCTTTTTTCGACAAAAATATTTCTGACCAGCTCTAGGAAATAATTAGTTAACAGATAATGTGTCAGCAGACAGCACTCCAGAATACGCAGCTTCCTTCCTGGATTTTGTAGGACCAATAACAGTTGTTGCTATTGTGGATTGCAAATGCTTTCCTGAGTGTGGTCCTTTATATGAATCTCTTAGCAACTTTAAGGCTGGGGCTCAGGTGTTTCATTCAGAATAAATGGAATTCTTCCAGCCCAATGCTAGATCAAGCTATGTACCTTCCCACAGATTGTACTGACAATGGATTCTTAGTCCTCAGAATTGTCTTCTGTGGCCCTACAACACCCAAGTAAAAATTAGAATGAAATTAGAGGGTTTTTTTACAACAGAGGTACAAAATAAAGCTTATTCTAAGAAGCCTTTCCAGACCCAGTAACAAGGGACCAGATTCTCATCTCCATTACATTGCTATAAACATCAGTTATTTCAATGGATTTACACTGGTATTAACAAAATTAGAACCCGCACCAATGTCCAGAAGCAAGCAAAAGATTACATTGCCCAGAGATGTGTGACTCTGTGAAAGTGATATTGTGGAGTTCCACGTTCATGATCCCTCCTCAATGGCTTACTGATCAGAGACAATCAGTTTACAAGTAAAAGGATGGTTTTACTAACTGCAAGCCCTGCAAACTCAGCCAGTGATTTAGGCTCCACTCCTGCAAACACTTATTCAGTATAATAAAGTAATGCACTTGTTTAAGTATTCACAGAATCAAGCCCCTAGTTAACAATTCTGTTGGTGATCTGCAAATAAATAAATAATTATTGTCCATAAATAATAATGAATTATTATTGTTACTGTGTAATTCAGACATCCTTACCCGTTTGTAATTTCATAAGCACACACATCCCTTTAAAAATTAAAATGAAAAATGTTTGCTAAATGGAACAGGAGAAATGTGATGGGGAAATAAATGCTAGTCAGTTCAGAACTGGACTGTGTGTGAAGAAGCAAGCGTGTAATGAGAACGATCTGATTTTATGAACCAATAACTCATGACCTATTAAGCAAGAAACAAGTAATGGAACAATACAAAAATTCATGGGATCACTAAACTTTTCCAGGTGCTGGTCCTGGCCCAGTGATCAGGAAAAAAAGATTCTATCTTGGCTCAACCAGTATCTAGACTTAGATTTATATATTTTAACATCAGAAGGGACCATTATGATCATCTAGTCTGACCTCCTGCATAGCACTGGTCATAGCACCTTACCCATGAGTTTCATCATGAAACCCACACCCGTCTGAGTTATAGCATATCTTTTAGAACGATATCCAGTCTTGATTTAAAGATTGCAGGTAACAGAGAATTCACCACATCTCTAGGTAATTTGTTCCAATGGTTAATTAATTCATTATTAAAAATTTGCACCTATTACTATGCTGCATTTGTCTAGCTTCAGCTGCCAACAATTAGATCTCATTATGCCTTTTTCTGCTAAATTAAAGAGCCCTCTTCTATTAGAAATCTCTTCCCCATGAACATAGATGTAGACTGGGATCAAGTCACCTCTTAACTTTCTCCTGAATAAACTAAACAGATTGAACTTCTTTAGTCTCATTATCCGATACATTTTCTAGACCTTAAATAATTTTTGTAGCTCTTTTCTAAACCCTTTCCAATTTTTCAACATCTTTTGTGAAGTGCAGACACTAGACTGGACACTATTCTAGTAATGCTCTTCCTAATGCCGTATACAGCAATAATACTACCTTCATATTTTAAAATAAAACTTTTCTATTAAGAGGCATGCCATACAGTATAGATTTAGGCAGTATGTTATTTACATTTTTAAATGTTTCATAAATATTTTTGAGTTACAAATGCCCTAGTTTTACTACAAAAAGCTTTTTAACTTAATTATGATGATTTGGCAATACAAGAAATTCATAAAGATTTACAAAGATCTGCAGGTGGTAAAGCCCTGTTAATAAAAGTGTAGATTTTCCCTAATATATTTTTTCCCTTCATCCTACATATTCCAAATTACATTAAAAATGTCTTGCTTAATAAGAATATGGTCCAAAAACTTCAGAAATGGTCATCTTAACATGTCTCAAATCAGGCAACCAAAAAGTGACACAAACAAAATCAGTGGGCTCTTTTGAAAACGTGGTTTAATTTTGGGACTAGAAACAGACAAAAACGGAGAGAATGGAAGTATTTAATATCTCATCATACAAACGGGCAGCAGAGCAATAGGAAGGCTCAGTGATTTGCCCAAGATCACATAGGAAGTTTGTGATCAGAACAAGGACTTGAACCCCAGTCTAGTGTCTTTATTGACCAGCCTTTCTCAATTTGTTTTGCTACACAGACTATTCCTTTATTTGTTCATTTTGTACCTAATTAGTCAATGGTAAAATCCCATTGCGTGCTATACACTGAGTCTATAATTTGCATATTTCATGTTAATTTAATATTGTGGGTTCAAAACAGATGGTCTAAACTAAAGTAATAATAATTGTTTGCAATTGCACGTAGCACTTTCCATCTTCAAGAGTATGTACAACGCTGATTAATTTAATCATCAGATTTGAAATATCTACATTCCTTGGCACCAGTTCTTCAAGTTCTAGGAAGGGAAAATCACTCTTTTATCTTTCCAAGACAGAGAGATAAAGTGAATTGCACGCACTTTGCTGTTTGTGAAACTCACAGGTGAGACCTCAGAAGGTACTTCGATGGCTCCTATCACCGCAGTATCACAATCTGTAATATATTTACCCTCACAACACCCCTGTGAAGTAGGGAGATGCTATTTTCCCCATTGTAGAGATGGGAACTGAGATTATTAAAGTTGTTTAGACTTTGCTGTGCTCAGCATTGCATTGCCTTACTGATTTAGGAACCTAAATCTGAGTTTCAAAAAGGATTTAAATCCCATGGGGATTCTGGCTCTTAAGTGCCTAAATCATTTTTGAAAATAAGATTTAGGCTCCTAAGTCAGTTATGGTGTTGCAGCAATGTTGCTGAGAGAAGCAACGGTTAAATACCTTTAAAAATATGGGCCAGACTTGTGACTTGCCTAAGGTCACACAGGAACTTTGTGCCAGAGCAGTGAATTGTGTCTGGGTCTCCCAAGTCCTTGCTAGCCCCCTAACCACTGGACAACTCCTCCTTTCACCAAGGTCCTATCTGCTCTGCATAGACATCAAAGATCCTATAACCTTTTTATCCTTATTCAAAAATTCCCTCTTTCTACTATTCACAGATAAGGCCAGAAAGGCCCATTACGATAATCTAGTCGGATCTCCTGCATTAAACAGACCACAGAATTTCACCATGTGATTCCTGCATCAAGCTCATAAATTCTGTTTGAGCTACAGCAGATCTTTTAGAAAGACATCCAACCTTGGTTTAAAGACTTCAAATGATGGAGAAACTAGAACCCACATAGGTAAATTGCTCCAATAGTTAATTACCTTCACTGTTAAAAACATGTACTCTAATTTTAGAATGTTCTCCGTATGTACATACATCTACACTGTGATGTAAATATTCAGACACTGTGATCGAGTCACCTCTTAAATAACTCTTGGGTAATTTAAATAGATTGATCTTCTTTGTAAGGCAGGTTTTCCATATTTCTTGTAGCTCTTTTCAGAACCCTATAAACGTTACCAGCAATGTTTTATGTTCTCATCCAAATCATTGACAAGGATATTGAATAGCACTGGCCAAGAACAGATCCACTAGAAAAATCCCCATTGCCTGACTGATCCCCATTTACAGTGACTTTTCGTGATCCACCAGTTAAACAGTTTTTAATCCATTTAATAAGGGCTACACTAATTTTGTATAGTGATAATTTTTTTATCAGAATGTTGTGCAGTATTAAATCAAATGTCATACAGACGTTTGAGTATTTCATTTTAAATTTGGTCAACCAAACTTGTAATCTCATCAAATAATAGTATCAAGTTTGTATGACAAAACTATTTCCCATAAAATCATACTAATTTGCATGAATTATGCTATTATTCTTTAATTCTTTACTGATTGCACTCAAATCAGTCTTTCCAAGATTTGCCCATGACTGATGTCAAGCTAACCGACCTATGTCACCAGGGCCTGATTAAATACACCCTAGAATCCTCAAGGAGCTGATTAAGCAGATATCTGAGCCATTCGTGATTATCTTTGAGAAGCCATGGAGGACGAGAGAGATTCCAGAGGACTGGAAAAGGGCAAAAATGGGAATAAGAGCAACCCAGGGAATTACACACAGTCAACTTAACTTCAGGAAGGATAATGGAGCAAATAATTAAGTAACTAATTTGCAAACATCTAGAAGATAATATGGTGATAAGTAACAGTCAGCATAGATTTGTCAAGAACAAATCATGCAAACCAAACTGATAGCTTTCTTTGACAGGCTAACATGCCTTGTGAATGGGGAGAAGCGGTGACGTGGTATATCTTGACTTCAGTAAGGCTTCTGATACTTTGCACATGACCTTCTCATGAACAAACTAGGGAAATACAACCTAGATGGATCTACTATAAGGTAGGTGCATAACTGGTTGGTAAACTGTTCCCAGAGAATAGTTATGAGTGGTTCACAGTCAAGTTGGAAGGGCATATCAAGTGGGGTCCTGCAGGGATCAGTTCTGGGTCCAGTTCTGCCCAATATCTTCATCAATGATTTAGATAATGGCACAAAGAGTAAAATTATAAAGCTTGTTGATGATATGAAGGTGGGAGGTGTACATGTTGGCATGTTAGCTTTTTTCCAGTCATTTGGAACTTTAAATGTTTATTAAATATCAGAGAGCTCGTCGGCCATTTCTTTTAAAACTCTTGAATGCAAGTTTTTGGTCCTGTTGTATTGAGTTCTGTAAAGTGATTAACTGGCTGACAGCCACCCTTCATTCCAGTGGTGACTGTATATCTGTGGTGCACTCTGTGTGTGTGCGTACACACAGCCACGCACTATGTGTATGGAGTTTGGGATTCTTTAAAAAGGAATGGCGTGCACCCATATAAGACATTTTCTTATGAATGACACAAGTCCTAAATATGTATATAGGCTTCTTCTCTCTATAATACCCTATGTCAGCTGTTCTCAACTTGTGGCCTGTGGGCCACTTGCAGCCCAATCAGCATACAGCTGCAGCTCGTGTGACATCCTCAGGGCCATACAGATAGTTTATATATTGTGCCGCTGTAGCTCACGTAACACATAGAGAGCTGCATATGCGGCTCACAATGGTAAATAGGTTGAGAACGACTGCCCCATGTCCTCACATTAGATTAGCCATCAGCTGGTGAAATTCAGTCAAGCTTTTGGTTATACAGAAAGCATCTGTGATTGTGGTTTCCTTTCTTATCCTGTCTGGCTCAGTGTTTTATAACTATGTTTTCTGTATGGAGGGGTCTGGGGAAGAGAAGGACTGCCACCCCTGTGCTGGAAAGAGGTAAGGGGCTGGACTGAACGACAGCTATAAACTGAATACTAAATACAAGCAATCATTTGCAGTGTAGCAGAGGGAATGATGCCCTCGTCTCACCTCCTCTTCCAGTTTGATGACCTTGGCCTGAGCATTGTTCAGTGCCTGGTCCAGGATTTCAATGTGTCTCCGCTGATCCTCATTGGCAGAGCGCACGGCTGCCAATTCCATTTCCAGCTTCTCTCTTTCCTTCAAGTGCTCTTTGTCTGGAAGAGAGACAAGAACAAGAGCAGCTCTATCAGAACAGGGCACAGGCTCTGGGCCATGTGCCAGAGGTAAGCTGGCATCCTGTTAAAAAAACAAAAACTATGCAAAGCAACAGAGGGCTGGGCTACTCCAGCACAATGCCTGAGATTCAACAGTGCAGTGGTGTGATGGGCAAAGAGTCTCATATGCCAGAACTCACCAGCTCACAGTCTGGCTTTACATTATGGCTGACATTAGAGAGAAATGACTTTGAGACCCCTGAATGGAAGATGAGACATACAGAAAGTGCACGTGTGTCATATAGTAAATTCAAATTATACTGTATTCAATCCACGGTCAAACAAATGAACGGATAGCTAATAGGCCCCAGACAATCCCATAATGTATCTGTTTTGATGGATGCTGTATATAGACTCCAGCCTTGCCACTAGTGTGTCATCGCAGTTTCCCAAAATGAAAGGGCAAAGGTCACCAAATTATACAGGTGTTAGGCCAGACAGGGTTGCTAATCAAAGTGCATCACTGACCAGAACTCAGAAGCCTCACCTCTCGGGTCCTTAGAACCTATTGAAATTGCTATTTTATTATTTAAAGAGAAGGGAAGGTAACCCTCCAGTCACTGGCTTTCTTCCGATATGTAGCCCCTGCATAGCCATAGGGCCTGCAATAGGGATTTGCAGAAGTAGTTCCAGGAAAGAGAATTTAATCTGTAGTGTGACTGGGGCACTTTAGTGCGACTGAGTCTAGCCCTGTGTGCCCTTCAGTCCTGCTGTGATGACCAATGACCTGGCTCTTCTCCTACCAGTTCATTTGCCAGTAGTGAGTGATCTCTTCCTTCACAACAAACGTACCAGAAACCACCCACGCAGGCAGCCTGATGGCAGAGCACACAAAGCAGTGTTAAACCTCTGACATGGGTGTAACCCCCTCTATTGCCAGATCTAATTTCACCATGACAGCCAATCAAAAATAGGGACACTTTTAGCCAATATTTCATTCTATTTTTTTTTTTTACAAAGTTTCAATTTTCAAAATAAAAAATGACTTTAAAATAATCAAATTTCACAACCAGCTCTGCTCAGCATCTTTCCTTTAGCAAGAAGTCAACAAGATCTAAGCAACAACTCATAGGCCCAGGTAGCATCTTTGCTGACTAACTGCCTATTGACAAAAAATGCCAATTAACTATTGCCCAGACTCCAGACACCATTCCAGTGAATGTAAGTAAAACTACACATGTGTAAAGCTGGCCAGTGGATCGTCTCTTATCTGAAGGAGTTATTTTTAGAGCTGTGCAGAGAACAGCAGTTCTGTTTCACAAAGAATTTCAAAGTATCAAAGTCTAGCTTCATTCTGAATCAGAATGAAAACTAATACTTTTGAAATTCTCTGCCAAGGAAAATTTGGGAAAAAATTCATATTAGGTCGATTGAAGCAATTTATTTCAACAAAAGAAATGTTTCATTTTGATTTCAACCCTTCTTATTTTGTATTACAATATGATGGAACACAATGCAAAATTTAAAACACTCAAAACAAACAGGCATGTTTAAAAAAATTCAAAACATTTTGTTCTGAAAATATCAAAATGGTCCAGATAACATTTGACAGGGCTCTAGGTTTTTTAGTGCTAAATCCTTATAATATATAGCTCAGGTTCTTCCAGTTGATTAGATGATGTAAAATGGATTCTGACGATTCAGCATTTGTAGTAAAACTCACAGGTACCTGATAGTTGTTCTTCCTCGTTGAAGTAAACCATTTACATGACCGTAGCCAATTGGATCGGTTTCTCTAATTTCCACTACCCTAATGAAAGCCAGGACTTAACATCTTCTGAGATATGATCCTCTGAATTGCTAAACACTCTATGTTAGGTATTAATACTATTCCCCGTTATTGTAATATGTGAGCACCTCACAATCTTTAATGTATTTGTCCTTACAACACCCCTTGGGAAGTAGGGCAGTCCTATTATCCCCATTTTACCAATAGGGAACTGAGGCACCCAGACTGAAAGGGCCAGATTTTTATTAAGGAACTTAACTCCCACTGACTTCCTCAACTTAACATAGGATTTCCGTAGCAGAGCAACAAATTGAACCTGGATCTTTTGCGTGCCTGGGGTGCGTGCTAAACACTGGACCATCCTTCCTCTCAACTCCCACTGATTCCCGTGTAACCATTCAGCATCCTGAAAAACTAGTCCCTATTAAGCCTCTGTAGAACCTATAATAAAACACAGAGAACTACTTGGCACCAGTGAAACATTTTAATATGATGTAGCCTTTCTTTCTCCAATGGAGAAGTTTAAAGTTGGGACTCTTCATTCCAAGCAAATATCAGATTCACAGGGAAAAAGAACTAATTTGTATTGGAGAAAAGTGTAAATCTCATCAAATTATCAGATAGATAATTTCATTAGAGATAAAAGAACATTAGACTGGCCATACTAGGTCAGACCAATGATCCATCTAGCCCAGTATCCTGGCTATCAATAGTAGCCAATGTCAGATGCTTCAGAGGGAATGAACGGAATAGGATAATTATTGAGTGATCCATCCCCTGTCAAACAGTCCCACCTTCAGGCAGTCAGAGATTTAGGGACACTTGGAGCATGGTATTGCATCCTTGACAATCTTGGCTAATAGCCATTGATGGACCTATCCTCCATGAACTTATCTAATCTTTTTTTAAACCCAGTAATAGTTTTGATCTTCACAACATCCCAGGGCGCTGAGTTCCATAGGTAGACCATGCATTGTGTGCATAAGTACTTCCTTATGTTTGTTTTAAATCTACTTCCTATTAATTTCATTGGGTGAGTCCTGGCTCTTGTGCTACGTGAAGGGGTAAATAACACTTCCCTATTCACTTTCTCCGCACCATTCATGATTTTAAAGACCTCTCTCATATCACCCATTAGTCATCTCTTTTCTAAAGTGAACAGTGCCAGTCTTTTAAATCTCTTCTAATATAGAAGCTGTTCCATACACCATACCTCATTTGTGTTGCTCTTCTCTGTCCCTTTTCTAATTCTAATATATGTTTTTGAGATGGGGTGATCAGAACCACATTCCGTACTCAAGGTGCCATGAATTTGTATAGTGGCATGACGATAGTTTCTGTCTTATTATCTGTACTTTCCCTAATGGCTCCTAACATTCTGTGAGCTTTTTTGACTGCCACTGCACATTAAGCAGATGTTTTCAGAAAATTATCCAGGAGGACTAAAATCTCTTTCTTGAGTGGTAATATCTAATTTAGATCCCATCATTTTGTATGTATTTCGAACCTGCAGTACTTTGAACTTATCAACATTGAATTTCATCTGCCATTTTGTTGCCCAGTCACACAGTTTTGTGAGATCCCTTTGTAACTCTTCGCAGTCCCGCTTTGGACTTAACTATCTTGAGTAATTTTGTATTGTCTGCAAACTTTGCCACCTCACGGTTCGTCCCCTTTGACAGACCATTTATGAGTATATTGAACAGAACAGATACCAATAAAAATCCTTAGGAGATCCTGCTATTTATCTCTCTTCATTGTGAAAACAGACCATTTATTCCTACCCTTTGTTTCCTTCCTTTTAACCAGTTACTGATCCATGAGACCTTCCCTCTTATCCCATGAGTGCTTAGTTTGCTTAACAGCTTTTGGTGTGGGACCCTGTCAAAGACATTCTGGAAGTTCAAGTATATTAGATCAACTGGATCACTCTTGTCCACATGCTTGTTGACTCCCTCAACGAATTCTAATAGATGGGTGAGGTATGATTTCCCGTGACAAAAGCCATGTTGACTCTTCCCCAACATATTGCATTAACCTATATGTCTGATCATTCCATTCTTTAGTATAGTATCAACCAATTTGCTTTGTACTGAAGTTAGGCTTAATGGCCTGTAATTGCCAGGATTGCCTCTGGAGCCTGTTTTAAAAATTAGCAGTATATTAGCTATCCTCCAGTCATATGGTACAGAGGCTGATTTAAGCAATAGGTTACATACTACAGTTAGTAGTTCTGTAATTTCATATTTGAGTTCCTTCAGAACTCTTGGGTGAATGCCATCTGATCCTGGTGACTTAATATTATTTAATTTATCAATTTTTTCCAAAACCTCCTCTACTGACACCTCAGTCTGAGACAATTCCTCATATTTGTCACCTAAAAAGAAAGGCTCAAGTGAAGAAATCTCCCTCACATCTTCTACAGTGAAGACTGATGCAAAGAATTCATTTAACTTCTTCACAACACTTTGTCTTCCTTGAGTGCTCCTTTAGCGCCGCAATTGTCCAGTGGCCCAACTGATTGTTTGGCAGGCTTCCTGCTTCTAATGTACTTAAAAAATTGTTTACTGTTACTGTTTTTGTATCTTTTACCAGTTGCTCTTTAAATAATTTTTGGCCTGCATAAGTATACTTTTGCACTTGACTTGCCAACATTTATGCTTCTTTCTATTTTCCTCATTAGGATTTGACTTACAAATTTAAAGGATGCCTTATTTCCTCTAAGTGCCTGTTTTACTCTGCTGTATAGCCAGAGTGGCTTTTTTTTTTTTTTTTTTGTGTCATCTTACTGTTTTTTTATTATTATACATATAGTTTGAACCTTTATCATGTTATTTTTTAAAAGTTTCCATGTAGCTTGCAGGCATTTCACTTTAGTAACTATTCCTATTAATAACTATTTAACCTGCTTCTTCATTTTTGCACAGTTCCCCTTTCTGAAGTTAAATGCTACTGTGATGTTCTTTGGTATTTTTCTCCCTACAAGAATGTTAAATTTAATAACTTTATGGTCGTTATTACCAAGCAATTCAGCCATATTTACTTCTTGGACCAGATCCTGTGTTCCACTTAGGACTAATCAAGAATTGCCTCTCCTCTTGTGGGTTCCAAAATTAACTGCTCCAAGAAGCAGTCATTAAGGGTGACTAGAAATTTTATCTCTTCATCTTGTCCTGAGGTGACCTATATCCAGTCAATAGGGGATACAATAGTTGAAATCTCCCATTATTACTGGAGTGTCTGTTTTTGTAGCCTCTCTAATCTCCCTGACCATTTCACAATTGCCATCACCATCCTGGCCAGGTGGTTGGTCATATGTTTCTACTTCTATACTCTTATTATTCAAGCATGGAATTTCTATCCATAGAGATGCTACAACACAGTTTCATTCATTTAAGATTTTTATTGTTATTGATTCTAGGCTTTCTTTTACATTTAGTGCCACTCCCACACCAGCACGACCTCTCATTCTGATATATTCTGTACCCTGGTATTACTGTGTTGCATTGATTATCATTGTTTCACTAAGTTTCTGGGAAGCCAAAACATAAATCCTATTTAGGTCCCTTGGCATTAAACTGTCATGTGCTAGGAGCTAGTTGGATGAACTCTGGCTTTAAAAGCAGTACTGTACACTGGAAACACATAAAAACAAGTCTTGGACCTACCCTATCATCTTGCACCTGAAGAACTCAAAACACTTTACCCACATTGATTCATTAAGCCTTACTTTGCCCCAGTCCGGTAGGGAAGGGATACACAATACACAAGAGTGATACCTCCATCCATTACTAGGCTGGAAAGCACAAGTTATTTAATAGCTCACAAAGATGCTGCACAGCAGGTTAGGCCACCATTTTAACTTTTGCTTGAAAAATGGTGGCTGCACCTTTTATGTTTATAAGCACTGTGAACTGCTCTTTCTTTCTTTGATTCATTCTTGTTAAAAATGAAGACTTTTCATTCTCTTCAAGTGGACTTGAAATATCAAAATTATGCTTTAATGTGCTACAGCACATATATCTTCCATAAAGGGAATCACTTCTGCACCTGCATGTGTTTACAACGCACCTAAGAAACTTAAACTAATGAATATTTCTATTATTCTAATGGTCAATATACTCATACTGTTAAGGGATGCTTTCTTCCCAAAGGGCTTCTTTTTTATCGTAGTTTCACAGAGTGCCATCCCGTTCCTGTGATCGTCAGCCTTCAGTGTGCT
Organism: Mesoclemmys tuberculata; assembly: GCA_007922155.1. Taxonomy (NCBI): domain Eukaryota; kingdom Metazoa; phylum Chordata; order Testudines; family Chelidae; genus Mesoclemmys; species Mesoclemmys tuberculata. The sequence continues at coordinate 7,658,885 of ML675641.1, forward strand.
GAGCATGAGGCAGAAATATTCGGGGCGTTTGGGCAAACAACATGGGGAATAAAGAGGGGAGGGAGGGTTAAGATTTTATCCAAACACACACCTTGGGCTATGTATATGCAAATATGCTAACAGGATTCCACCCTGTATGGGGATATGTGATCTATGGTGTGTTCAGGGTGAATGCACTGTCACTGTTCTATGGAGAGGAGGTAGCCCCTCCTCTGGGAAAGTGAGAGATCTGGGAAAAGGGGAACTTTGAACTAAAAATAATAATAACCTATAAAAAAATAGCCTGTGCAGGCAAAGATAGATACAGATATGCTTTTTTTATTTAGAGGATCATATGTCGTTAAGTACACTTAGGAATAAGATATAGTGTATGTGCTTGTTCAAATCATTTTTTTTAATTATATATATTTTTCATATATTTAATGTTATTGGAGGTAGTGAAATCTAGTTCCATTTGCTACAGTTTAAAAAAAATCTCTGTTATGGTTTTTTTTTTTTTTGACAACCAGTCTTATCTTGTCCACCATTAAATAACCTTTTAATATAGTGTGACTCCCCTTTCGCCCCAGCTCTCACCTGCTGAATAATATTATTCCACCACTTTGAAGGACCATTACTACATCCTGGTCAGTGGTTTTGGGATGCGGTGACCCTTGATGTATTTCAAATTATAACACAATAACTCTAATCAGAGGTCAGTTTATATAAACATCTATTTCGTCTGTGTTTCTACAGTGCCTAGCATCATGAAAGTCCTAGTCCACGACTGAGATTGCTAGGTGCTACCACAATACAAATAAGAATAATATCACTACAACAGAAACAGACTGTTGTTGACTGTGCTGTGAAACATAAACATTATACAGAAAGATATATTTGCTCAGTGCCACCCTAATGCCACAATCTAAAGGCAAGAAAAAAGTGGACAACTTGTTATCAATGTTAATTTTTAAGATTTTAGGAAAAAGTTCTGCCCTGAATTACAACTAGATCATAAATCATGGGAAAATTTGCCCCCAAATTTTTACCCAGATCACACATTTAACAAATGTTATTAATCCTTGAACAAAAATGGGTCACGCTTTTTATTAAGGTTCTATTTATAAAAAGATAATAAATGATGAATAGATGTTTTAATACATGATTAATCAATTTTTAGAGAGTCCAATAGGTCAACAGGTTGCTTACAACCATTTATAACACCTATTGATTCGCTTATAACAATTAATATATACTACTCATGTCTGTAACATGCTTATAAGAGCTACTCATCATTAATTAGGTTTATCTGAATGTTAATGAAACCAATAATCTGGAGATTCTGTCAGTGCATCCAGAACTGTTGTCCTCTCCCCCAAAATCACAGACCCAAAGTCCTACAAAATGAAGACTTTACAATAAATATTTTTATTCCTCTAGAATCATCATCATCAGTGGGAGTCTACCCAAACTGACTGGTGTAACAGAGAGCAGAATGTAGCTCCAAGAGTTTTGTTGAAAATATTAATCCTCCTCATTCTGAATCAGAATTTCTCCATGCCGTTTTCACAACTGTACCGTTTTTTATTTTTTTTTAATTAATGTGCTGTTCAGTATTAGTTTATTGCTCTTTACTTGCAGCTGCTATTTCCAAAGACATCACAGAGTGACCTTGCCTTTCCTGAGTGAGAACAGCAGCAGTTATTTAGCCTTTCATCAGTCTTACAGCCCTTCATCTTTTTTACAGCCCTATCATGGCAAGCTCTCTGATGAGTTTGTCATGAGCCATTTACAGACGCACGAATCCATTGCTATGGCTGTTATCAGTCCTATCATGGAGTGACTAATTCACTAGAATGCAGGCTGGGTAAGAAGATATGCCTTTCCTGCTCATTCAGCTCCAGCCTTGATCTAGCTGATTCACAGAGTATTGACCTTAACAAATCGGTAGGGTCCCAGAGTCACAGGGGTGAAAAGCGATATAGGCCACTTGCACCCTCAAGCCCTACCAACAATGTCAGTATTTGAAAATGGTGCAGAGTTGGCAGGAGGGATGTAGAACTGATGAACACAAGCTTCCAGAAGATACTGAAATTCAGACAAGGTCATTTCACATGCTGCAAGACCTACAGCTGCAAATTCTCAAAGCACTGCACTGAGCTTGCACTCCTCACATCCTGTTAATCATAGAATCATAAAATATTAGAGTTGGAAGGGAATTCAAGAGGTCATCTAGTCCAAACCCCTGCTCAAAGCAGGGCTAACCTCAGCTATATCATCCCGGTGAGGGTTCTGTCAAGCTGCAGCTTAAAAACCTCTAAAGATGGAGATGTCACCACCTCCCTAGGCAACCCATTCCAATGCTTCACCACTATCCTAGTGAAAAACTTTTTCCTAATGTCCAGCCTAGACCTCACCCACTGCAACTGGAGACCGTTGCTCCTTGTTCTGTCATCTGCCACCACTGAAAACAGCCTAGCTCCATCCTCCCTGGAAACCCCTTTCAGGTAGTTAAAGGCTGCTATCAAATCCCCTCTCATTCTTCTCTTCTGCAGACTAAACAGGCCTAATTCTTTCAGACTCTCCTTATAAGTCTTGTGCTCCAGCCCCCTTATCATTTTTGTTGTCCTCTGCTGGACTCTCTCCAACTTGTCCACATCTTTTTTGTAGTGGGGGGCCAAAATTGGACACAATACTCCAAATGCGGCCTCACCAATGCCGAATAGAGGGGAATAATCACTTCCCACATCTGCTGGCAATGCTTTTACTAATGCAGTCCAATATGCCATTAGCCTTCTTGGCAACCAGGGCACACTGCTGACTCATATCCAGATTCTTGTCCATTGTAACCCCCAGGTCCTTTTCTGCAGAACTGCTGCCTAGCTCGTTGGTCCCCAGTCTGTAGCTGTGCATGGGATTCTTCCATCCTAAGTGCAGGACTCTGCACTTGTCCTTGTTGAACCTTATCAGATTTCTTTTGGCCCAATCCTCCAATTTGTTTAGGTCCTTCTGTATCCTATCACTCCCTTCCAGGGTATCTACCACTCCCCCTAGCTTAGTGTCATCTGCAAACTTGCTGAGGGTGCAATCTACCCCATCCTCCAGATCATTAATGAAGAAATTGAACAAAACTGGCCCCAGGACCGACCCCTGGGGCACTCTACTGGTGACCGGCTGCCAGCTAGACATGGAGCCATTGATCACTACTCGTTGAGCCCTTTGCTCTGGCCAGTTCTCTATCCATTTTATAGTCCATTCATCCAATCCATACTACTTTAACTTGCTGATAAGAATACTGTGGGAGACCGTGTCAAAAGCTTTGCTAAAGTCAAGGTATATCACGTCCACTGCTTTCCCCTCATCCACAGAACCAGTCACCTCTTCATAGAAAGCAATCAGGTTGGTCAGGCATGACTTGCCCTTGGTGAATCCATGTTGACCGCTCCTGATCACCTTCCTCTCTTTTAAGTGCCTTAAAATGGATTCCTTGAGGACCTGCTCCATGATTTTTCCAGGGATTGAGGTGAGGCTGACTGGCCCTGGATCCTCTTTGTTTCCTTTCTTGAAGATGGGTACTATATTTGCCTTTTTCCAGTCATCTGGGACCTCCCCCAATTGCCACGAGTTTTCAAAGATAATAGCCAATGGCTCTGAAATCACATCAGCTAACTCCCTCAGCATCCTCGGGTGCATTGCATCTGGCCCCATGGACTTGTGTATGTCCTGTCTTTCTAAATAGTCCTGGAACCGTTCCTTCAGCACTGCAGGATGTTCACCTCCTCCCCATTCTGTGCCACCCAGTGCAGTAGTCTGGGAGCTGACCTTTTTAGTGAAGACAGAGGCAAAAGAGGCATTGAGTACCTCAGCTTTCTCCACATCCTCTGTCACTAGGTTGTATTCCCCATTCTGTAAGAGGCCCAACAGGGGTTGCACTGCTGAGACACAGAATGAGGCTTTTCATATTTTTTTCTAACTGAAAGGGGCCAAGTTGTCAGGCCTGAAGACTGAAGACCTGATTACCCACCAAAGATGTACAGTGTGAAGAACAATAGATCAAGCTTCTGTCACACTGCCCAGACTGCACACCTCACTCTGCATTTGTATGCCCCGATCCCAATAGGGTAAGATTAAGGCAGGTTCTCTGGATCCAGATATATTTGCTCAGTGCCACCCTAACTTCACAATCGAAAGGCAAGAAAAAAGTAGACAACTTGTTTTCAGTGTTAATTTTTAAGACCTTAGGGACAAGTTCTGCCTTGACTTATACACCAGTCTGAGTGGCTTGATGTAGCAAAGTGTCACTGAGAAATGTTTACTTCTGGCCTCATTGACACAGGTGTGAGGCCCAATGGGAGGGCAAGTGAGGACCAAACTGGGCACCAGGAGTTTATCTAGGGTGGCTGAGAGGGTACTATCAGGGAGCCCATCGAGGTGGAGTCTGTGCAGGGAAAAGGTGATTTTTTGAGGAGGGGGAAGCAAAGTTTTGGTCAGTCTGGTCCCATTTTCTGTTAATCCATCCTTGTTTCTATGAGTGAAAAAGGTTCAATCTCTAGTGACATTCCTTCCCTCACTTCTCAGATGGGAAGGGCTGAGTGAAACTCCTACACTTGCACACACAATCACAGTGATTATATATACACAACAGGATGAAACTGCATGTGCACACTCCTGGCCTCTGATATTTTGAAAATCAGATACCATTGCATAAGAGCAGCAGTTTAAACCCCTGTGTCCCGGCCAAATTCCATCAGAGGTAATTACAATCTACCTCCTTAACTTCTCCCTGCAATTTCAGTCACAGAGGGTATGCTCATGACAAAGCTCACTGGAGAGCTAGCCATGGTAGTGGCTGCAAGACTGATGGAAGACTAAAGAATTGACTCTTCAGAAAGGCAAAGTCTCTGCATTGTCAGAATTAACAGCTGTAAGCAGAATTAAATACCACATTAGCTAAAAAATAGATAGGGTTGTGAAAAACACCTTGAGGGGAGTGATTCCATTCAGAATGAAAGTGGTTGTGGCCACACTCTGTTCTGGGTTGTACACTATGTGATTTAAAAAAACAAGAGAAAGTAAGGTCCAGTGACTAGGGTGCTAGCCTGGGATTTGGAAGACCTGCTGTGTCCCACGCTGCCTGTGTGACACAGGACAATTCACCGAGTCTCTGCCTCAGTTGCCCATCTGTAAAACTGGGATAACAGAACGTCCCTACTTTACAGGGGAGTTATGAGGATAAACACATTGAAGATGGTGAGGTGCTCAGAGGTTAGGAAAATGAGGCGCATATATGCACGTAAGATAGGAATTCAGCTCCCACGGCCTGTGCAATAAAAAAGAATGCCCACTCTCTATCACCACAACATGTCCTATTTAATTATTATGTAGAGGTCAATACATACATACACACAGGTATAAATGAAGTTATCCTGAGTACACTCAGGTTACAATTTAGCCACCAGTTTGCAAAGAGCTTGCAGTTTTCTGGCTGCAGCTCCTACGAAAAATGTAACAGAGTGTGCAAGAGGTACCTGCAAAAAAACACCAGATCTTGCTTGCAACAGAGTGCAGGCAAAGTCGTGTTCTACCCCTCAGAAAGGACTTGCAAACAACAATACATCAGCGACATCTGTCACATATCCCTGCTAAACCTGGACTGCAAAGGGATTTTCATTACACCTGGAGAAAGAGAAATGCCTTGTGGATCTCAATACCAGTGCACTCGACTGATATTCTGACATCAAACGAATCTATTCCACAGGCCACCACTGCCCACAAAATATAAATAAAGATGGCCTAGTCTGTACATTCTGTACCTCCTCTTTTTCTATTCTTAGATAAGCTTTACATCATATTTGTCACATTTACCTTTCTGTCCTAGGCTAGTAGACGCTCCAAGAATCCACACCAATTTGTGTGATATGATCTCAAAGAGCTATATTTGTTCATAAGCTGTCAATTGATGTCAGTGGTACACTGAGAGCACAGCATGCAGTTACATCATTGTTTCTAGTTATGTGTCAGTAAAAGGGTATTTTGAAGCACAGCTGCAGTTACAAGTGACTACAGCCTTGTCTACACTGGGGATTTTAACCATCAGTTGCCCTGCCACCAGAATAACTGCACTGGTACAGACCCTTTCTACAGAAAGGCAAAGGCACTAGAAGCTGCAAATTGCATTGATGCAATCTACCCTTGCTTGAAACTGTTCCCAGAATAGACAAGACTTGTGTGAAACTAGGATCTTATTCAACAGACCTGCTTCTGTATTCAGAACAACTGTAGGTCTAATGACATGTGTTAACACTGCAGAACCAACATGGCTATGGAAGAGTGGGCTAGACTGCCTGCTGCTTTGTGCATCAACAACAAAATTATCAGCTACATTTCCACTGCAGCATCTTTATTACTGATGATGTTGCATTAGCCAGAAAGAGCACAGCATGACTTTCAAATCCCAAGTGGAGTTAGCATGACTGGCAGTTGGGAGCCCTAAGCCAAATCCTCAGCTGGTGTAAATCAGCATTTGCTCCATTGAAGTCAATGGAAATAGGCTGATTTACACCCTACTTGCCCCCTACTTTTAACTTGTAAACTGAGCAAACTTAATACAGAAACATGGAAGACATGGAGAAGGAAAAGATATGAAACCCCTACAATGTCATTTTGCAAGGTAATGATGCCTTAAACACTCTTCTAACACATTGGGGTCTATGCTCACAGAACAATATGTATACATACTGGCAAGCACTCATTTTGCTAGTAGGATGGAACATCCACTCATTCAAAATCTATACAGGAGATACTGGGGATATTTTTGGTTGATATTTCCTTGACTAAGTTTCTAGGAAATAATTTTTTAGTTTTGCTATTAATCTGCAGTATAATGTATGACATGGTCTGGCTCAAATCAGGTTTAGTGGTTTTCGTAACATAATAGTAACTACACATCCATAGGCTACATTACAGACATAAATATTAGAATGCTACGGAATTACGGAACCTAAATAGTCTGGAATATCCAACGGTTTCCTCACTAACAGACTATCAGAGTCCTTTAAGAAGAAATGGTCACCTACTGTAGCTGTGGTTCTTTGAGATGTGATGCAGATGTGTATTGCACTGTGGTGTGTGCATGCCCAGTGCACCAGAGCTGGAGAAGGTTGCCTAGCAGTACCTGTGGGAGGGTGGCGCTCATGCCTCGTGGCCATAGCCCCTCTACTGGCTATCTGAGTTGGCGCCACCCCAACCGTCATCAGTTCCTTCGCACTGAACACCAAGAGTATAGACTCCAAAGCAGAGGGGACAGTGGGTGGGTTGTGGAATATACGTCTGCCTCACATCTTGAAGAGCCACAGTTACAGTAAGTAATCATTTTGTCTTTCTTCTAGTAGATGCAGTCAGGCATTCCACTTAGGTGACTCATATGAAATACCTGCAGGAGGAGAGGACCAGAGTCTACTTAAAGAAGGACTGTAGGACTGCTCTACCACAGCTCACATCTGCTCTGGATGCTGCAGTAATGGCATAATGGCTGGTAAATGTGCAATACTGAAACATCACTTAACACTATCAATGTAGCCTGCACACTCATTGAGTGAGCTCACACACATTGAGGGGGTGTAGCTCGCATTTTTTCATTTGCAGCCTCGGATTCAGGAAGTTATCCACCTGGAGACTGTCTGCAAAGAGACTGCTTGTCCTTTCATCCTGTCTGCATATGACACAAATGGATGAGGCAAAGTACAAAAGGTTCAAGTAAAAGGCAAGTCAACACCTAACATCCAATGAATGAAGATGCAGCTCCTCCAGGCTTGAATGCAGTTTAGAATAGAAGACAGGTAGATACATGGCTTGTTTAGATGAAATTGACACCACTTTGGATAAAAACTTAGGGTGCGGTCACAAGGTCATTTTCCCTGCAGCTTGAGGTCTTCAAATCTCATTTTTGAGGATTTCAACAACTCGGTCATGGATTCGGGGTTGTTATAAATGTGTATGGGTAGGGTTTTGTGGCCTGCCTTGTGCGGGAGGTCAGACTAGATGATCATATTGGTCCCTTCTGACCTATGAGTCTATGAGTCTATGAGTCTTTAGAGACTTGCCATCAAAGTCTGCCACTCACACACGCTCCTTGTGGGTGTTAAAGCCACCAGGAATGAAGTTTTTTGACACAGCAGAGGAAAAGAAGAAGATGCCAAAGGCTCAAAGAGAGGTCTCATCAGTGCCACTAAGACCATATTGAGATCCCACAAAGAAACTGGTTCTCTCACTGGCAGGTGGAAACGAAGGACTCCTTTCAAGAACCTTGTTACCATGACATTCAAAAATACCAATCTCCCCTGGATGGGTGGATGAAATGCCAAAATCATAGCCAGGTGGACTTTCAACTAAGATGCAACAAGTACTTCAAGATATCCTGAATCACAGTTCAACATCAGTTGAGCCCCGTGAGCCGATGACCAAACTGATAAACATTTCCATTTGGCCAAACAGGCCAATCTGGTGGAGGATTTCCTATTATTATATAAAACCTGTAGAACAGACTCTGAATATTTTTCCTCCTTCTCATTTAACCACAGAGCATCCATGCAGTGAAATGCAGACGGCTGAGTGCAGGGTGCAAGATCTGACCATGATGTTGGTTCAGGAGGTTGGGATGAAGAAATATGGGAGGCTGAATTGATAACACTAGAAAGTCAGAGAACCAACATTGCCTTGGTCATGGTGGAGCAATGAGGATGACCTTGGCATGATGCAGTTTGAGATTACCTGAGGGATGACTGGAATTGGAAGAAAAAGCATACAGGTTTCTGTCATGGAGCCCAAACTAAGTCCCCCTCAAGAGCAAAACAGACAGCATTTCTTGCTATCTTTTGTAGCAAACAGTTCAATGCCCCAGTTACAAAGATGGATCGTGGGACACTGTGCTTCAGAGACCAGTTGTGACTCAGGAAGAAATTCCTGCTGAGGTGATCTGTGAGTTGATTCTGGGCCCCGGGTAAATGATTGACCACTGTAGTAACGTTCCCTCCAGTGCAAAAAGCGCCATGCTTTGATTGGCTCCTAACACAGCACTCTCAAAGGTACTTCTCCTTGTCTGGTCACATAATACATCATGGAGGTACAGAATATAAGAATGTGAACCCCTGAGTCCCGAGTGAATCTCGAAGGGCGTGATATGCATCGCAGATGGCCCAAAGTTCCAGAACGTTGATATGAAATGAAGCTTCTTGTTCTGACCACAGACCCTGAACTCTCGGTGACCCCAGATGTGCTCCCTGGCCTATCAAGGAGGCATTGGTGACAGTGGTCCTGGTCAGTGTGGAACAAGTGAAGGGAATGCCCTGGCATACATTGACCTGAACTGTCTACCATCACAAGGAGTCCGGAATCAGCCAAGGGAGATGAATCAATCTTGTCCAAGGGGTGATAGATGATAAAACTGTCCTCAGCCACATTTGCAGAGGGTGAAGAGACAACCTGGCAATTGGACCACTTGTGTGAAAGCAGCCATGCGACCCAACAGCCTTAGGCACACTCAAGCTGTAGTTAAAGGCTGGAAGTGCAGCTTCAAACACAGATGGCAAATTGCCTGAAAACAGTCTGACGGCAGAAGTGCTCTCAAACTTGTAGAATCTATTAAGGCTTCAGTTATTTGATTCTTTGAGTGGGAAGCAATGCTGACTTGTCTCTCTTGAGAATGAGACCTAGATGATCAAGTCAATGTAGTGTGAAAGGTACACGAGAGACAACTTTTTTCCTGGATTTGCCTCTCAGTAATCAATCATTTAGGTTCAGGAGGATATGAATTCCCCTTTTCTTGAGGTATACTGCCACTACAACCATCCATTTGTTAAAAACCCAGGGAGCAGAGGACAGACCAAAGGAAGGATGGTATACTGATAATGTTGGTATGCCATGACAAACCAGAGAAATCGTCTGTGGCTCGGGAAAATTAGCAAATGAAAATAACCATCCTGAACATCTAGAGCAGCAAACAAGTCATTCTGATTTAACATGGGGAGGATAGTTGATCGGGTGGCCACCTGGAATGTCATGTATCTGATATATTTGTAGAGGTTGCAGTGATTGAGAATCAGTCTCACACCTCCTTTGGATTTGGGAACCAGAAAATACTGTGAATAAAACCCTTGGCCCTGGTGCTGCAGAGGGAACTCTTCTACAGCTCCCAGCGTTAGTACAGACTGAATCTGCATGAAGAGTAGCGTCTAGTGAGAGGGATCCCTGAAGAGGGACAGGGTAGTAGGGTGATGAGGAGGGATGGAAAAGAGCTGGATGGCATAACCTGATCTGACGGTTCTTAGGACCCAGCTGTCAGTGGTAATTGAGCCCCAAACATCATGAAATCAAACCAGCCTGACCCCAAACAAGGGGAATGGAGATAGAGAGATCACAACTGGATGGCTGCCTTGAACATACAAGTCAAAGCAGAAGTTGGTAGATGCTGTGGGAGGACAAATCAACTGGCCAAACCCAGGATCTGATGGCCTCCGCCTCTGGGATCTATGACCTTTTTCGGGCCTCCCTCAGGCAGGAGGGATTGCCCAAAGGAGAATTGCAAGCGGTACAGTTGATGCTGCCACTGACTGCCAAAAGTGCATCTCCACACTGCCAAGAGAGCATAGGGTAGCTGGTTTCATCAGCCTTTTCCTAAAAAAGCACTCAACCTTTGAAAGGCAGATCCTCAATAGTCTGCAGCACATGAGGAGCTATGCCTGAATTTCACAGCCAAGGTGCTCATCTCATGTTTACCATTGAGTCCATAACTCTGGCCAATGCACCTGCCACATCCAAAGCTGATGAAAAGGATGTCTTAGCCACCAAATAGCCCTCAGCTACCAACAGTTGAGATTCCTCCCTGGAGACTTCAGGTAATTGGTCTACACACTTAGACACAGCTGCCCAATTAATAAAATTGTACTTGGATAGCAATGGCTGCTGGTTCGCAAGACACATTTGCAGGGAAGAGGAGGTATAGATTTATTTACCCATTAAATTTGTCCTCTTGAACTCCTGGTCTTTGGGTGCAGACTTACACCTGCCCTGCTGGGCCCTATCATTCACCACAGTCACAACCAGGGAACTAGAGAACAGGTGGGAATAAAAGCCCTCAAAACTTTGTATAGGTATGAAATAGTGTTTCTCTGACTGCTTTGCTGCAGGTGGCACAGAAGTTGGAGTACTCCAGAGAACGTTTGAAGGCTCCAGGACTGCATCATTAATAGGGAGACCTATCCTCCCCTAGGCAGAAGGCTGGAAAGTATCCAGTAGTTTGAGAGTATTCTTCTGCAGGAACTCTGCCTGGATGCCCACGGTAGCAGCCAAATGCTGCCGAAAGTCCTGGTAGGCCTTGAAGTCCTCAGACACTGAGGGAGAAGAGGAGTCTGGTACCGTCAAATCATTAGGGGATGATGACAAAGCGGCAATTCCACTAGGGATGGGTCCTGCCCTGAACTGTCAGACCTGGACGGAACAAATCTTGAGGCCCCAAGAAGGGAAGCTCAGCTGATACCTGAACTTGCAGTGGAACAACGGCCACAGCCACCAACGTGTCCCAGGAGCTTGCTCTGGAACGGAGTAAAGAGTGTGACCTCTGAGACTGAGGAGCATCCCACAGAATCCAGGGAGGTCATTGGGGATAGGGGTAGGCACTGGTGGTCAGGAGTCTCCAGGCGAGGGGCCCTGGTCTTGGTACCAACAGCTCCTCAGTGCTGATCAGGTGATAGACAGCAGAAGGACCCCAAAGGAGCCCTTGGGAACAGTGCTGGAGCTAGCCCCGATGGCACAAAGAGCTGGTCTATCTCATCCACTGCCCAGTAGGAAAGAGGTATCAGTGCTGGTGATGGAATTGGGTCAGCCAGAGCCAAATACATCACAGTTATATCCGGTGCCAGGAGTGATGCTGGTACTGATGTCAGCAGCAGTGTCGATGCAGCGGACGGTGCTGAGGTGGAAGACAGGATCTGCTGCCAAGACAAGGTCACTGCCAAGGAATGAAGTGGTGCTGAATAGGTTCTTGGTACCGGGCCCAGCACTGGCCTCAACTCTGCCGCCTGTGGCAGATGGAAACCAGGCTGTGTGGCCAATGGACCCTGAAGTACTGTGACACAACCAGATATGCCGTAACTCCAGCTAAGTCTTGGAGGAGTGGGAAGCTCAAATTTGAACCCCAGATAGGACATCACCCAGGGCAAAGAACTATACTAATTTCCTAACTAGCACTAACACCATGTAGGGTAATGACTGTACAACTATATACAGAAAAAAAACTCTCAGTAAGTGAGCAGGGATTGTGAGGTAAAAACCACACAAAGCTCCAACTCCAGCTACAGGTGGTGGGAAGGAACTGAGGGGGCTGGGGCAACACCATCTCATATAGCCAGGGGAGGGCTATCTATGGCCATGAGGTGCGGGTGCTGACCTCCTAAGGGTACCACTAGAGAAAATTCTCTGGCTCCAGAGAGCTGGGATCACACACACCTACGTGAAATATACGGTTGCATCTACTTGAAAAACAACACTTTTGAAACCTCTAGAACTATTTAGTATCTATTAAGCACTGTACAAGAAAGAAAGAAAGTCCAAACATTATAGATAGGTGGGCATGGACTGAGGCTCCTACCTCACAGATTCCACACACTGTGCAACGCAGAGCGTTCTAGTATTGCTAGCAAATAGCAGCACATGGCAGAATTTCTTTGTTTCCTCATTTCTCCTTTTTTAACATGTAGGAAATTCCATATTAAAAAACTATGCTAGAAGAAAAGCTATAGCTGCAAAGTGAATCATCCACTGACTAGATGAAGTTTGTCTGTGCAACCTGAACTCTACCCTCCTGCATGTGTACATTATTATTATACAGTCAATGCTATACAATCACATGCTATCATTCAAAGAAACCCTCAACATAGAAGAAAAAAAGGAAGATTAAGTCATATAGAGGACATTGGGTTCAACTGGACCAAATTTGACAGGTACCATACAACACCTAGGAGGTTTTCAACACCATGAGCTCCCACTGAAACTCCTTTGGTACAGCTGGTTGGAAAGTTTTCATCAGAATGGGTTTTTGACAAAAAACTCTTGTTATGTGAAATTGAAACATTTTGGAAAATATGTTGGTTTTGACAAAAATTTGTTTAGAAATAAAAGAAATAAAATATTTTGATAACAGCAAAATGTCCCATTTAGAAATTTTCAGAACGGAATGTTTCAATTTTCCATTTCAAAATGACATTTTGAAACAAAATCCATTGTTTTTTAGGTTAATTTTTTTTTTTAAATTAAAAAGGACAAAAATCAGAAAAATGTGATTTTATTTAGGGATGTAAAAATTAGTCTAATTAAAAACCCGTTTAAACGTTCTAAAAATAGAACATTTAAACAGTTAAACGTGTGGGGAGTGAGGAGCCGTGCGGGGCTTGGCTCCTCACTGCCCAGTGAGAGCTCTCTAGCTGCAGCTTCCCACCGCCACGCCTGTGGAGCTGTAGCTGGGCAGCTCTCACTCATGGGGAGCTGAGCTGAGCCCAGCTGCAGCTACCACTTGCCCCATGCTGGGTCCACGCCTCCCCCCCACCACTCGTAGGGAGCTGAACCCAGCTGCGGCTACCCTCCCTCCCACGCTGGGCTCTGCATCTCCCTGCGAGCAAGAGCTGCTCAGTTGCCTCTCCCACCCTTCCCCCCCGTTTAAACATAATTCCCATTTAAACGTTCAAGCGTTAACATCCCTAATTTTATTGAAACAAAACTTTTTGATTGCCCCAAATTTTAATTTTTTTTTTCAGAATTTTGTTTTGTGGGAAATTTCTCATGTGTTTTTGTTCTGTTTTGGAACAGCACAGCACTCCACCAATATGGAACCCTAAAACTGAGGGGAACTATATGCCTGGGATGCCACAAGAAATTGTAGGGCTGCTGAGCCTCCAGTTCCCTCCTGCAAACTAGGGGCCAAATTCTGCTCTCATTCAGATTGGTGTCTATCCGGAGTCATTCCAATGAAGTCAATGGAGGTTATTCTGGACCTATCCCAACTGAAAGAAGAATTTGGCTTCTCTGAGATGTGTGTGTCTCATGGTACTATCCCTGCAAGCAACATTTTACATTTTTTAAGTAAATATTTATTCAAAATGAGCTAATTTGTATGTACCATTCACTTCTGTTGCATGGTTCTGGTGCACAGAAAAACAACAGGCTACAGACCCCAGTCTGGTAAATGAAATAAGGTTACATAACGTATAAACTAAGTAAAACCAAACCACAAAGGCAATCAAAAATGAAGGCTAAGTTCCCTCCTCCACTCCAGTTCAAAACCATATCTTCAAAAGAGACGAATGCAGTACTCACTCTGAGAGGAATAAAAGCCTTCTGTTGCCTTATCTTCATGCCCATCAAATTCTCTGCTGGCTAGCTGCCTATTGGCAGTCTCCAGTCGGTCTGCACATAAACAGGAAATACTTTAAGTATAAATATATGTATATAAAACTGTAGGCCAACCAAGAAAATGCATGCCAGCAGCATGGTATAAATAGAAGCTCAAAGAGGGATATTAAAATGGAGGAGGCTGAGGTACATATCAAACAGTGCAGGAAGAACTTTGGATTCCTTCAGAAGAGCAATCTTAGTTTCTGGTTGGTAAGCAGATGTTTATTGGTTGGAAGAGCTCAGCCTTCTGAGATTTGAAAGCCAGAACGAATATTAGATCACTGAGTTGGATAACACAGGCCACAGGGTTTCACTCAGTGAGTCCTGTTTCAAACCCAGTGACCTGAGATAGAGCAATGTTTCTCAACCTTTTTGATACCAGGGACCAGCTTGCTGCCTTCCTAAACAATATCAGGGAGATCTCAGGGACCGGTGCCGGTCCACAGACTGGTCGTTGAGAAACACTGAGCTAGAACATCTCTTTGAAAAAGACTTGATGCAAAGCAGTTAAGTTAAGAGGAACCCACTACGTCCCTGGGTAATATGTTCCGGTGGTTAACTGCCCTCACTGTTAAAGACTGCCTCTTATTTCCTGTTTGAATTTGTCCAGCTTCAGGAGGTGAAAGGCTGAAATTAACAGCACAGGAACTAGGAAGGACCTGTATGCCCGTGGTGCTGTGGATCACAGTACAAGGTACTCTAATGTGACCGCTTGTGGGATCCAGGTGAAGTTCAGTCACAGGCTGAGGGCTGGAACAAGGCTCAGGCTTTTGTCCCAATTGAGAACTACTTTTGAGGACGATGGGGCAATGAAGTGGTGCCAGCTCTCTGTACAAGAGTGAACCTCACCCTGTACGTGCCAGGGCACTCCTGCTGTGGCTGATAGTGCTGTACACCACACTCCTGACCAGCAGCTACTACCACTGTAGCAACAATGCTGCCCTGAACCGTGATTCCTCTTTCACTGGCATGGGATACCCTCTTCCACCACTCAGCTCTACCTCTCCACCACCCCATTGTCCTATTGGCTCTAGCACTCATTTGCTTCTTCCACCTCCCTTTCTCCGTCTCTAACATGGTGGCTGTGAAACTTACCAACGTCCAGCTGTGCTGGGGAAAATCCAGCTGTGCTGGGTAAAATCATGACCTAATTTTTAAAGGGCCTCCATTGGACAAGAGCAGGAAGAGGAGTCTGTGCACGCTCAGTGGATAGCTAGGTGCACAGTTACACAACGTTCACATCCATTTGCACTCACAAAAGGGTGTTTACAAATGTTGCATATTCAAAGGGAAGCCCTTTAAAAATTTGCCTTTTTACATGTTTGTAAAACATTTGAGGCCTATATTTTATATTATATATTACATTATATCATATACCTTGCTCTTGAGCTCATTATAGAAAGCTTAGGTTTACAGATGGGGTAGAATAACCTTTAGAGGTTTACTGCAGAATTTATAATTTTGGTCATGAGGTTAAAGTGGTGTTTTAAGGATTAGAACAAAAATCCAGTGCTTAAAGTTGTCTCATGTATTTTGCTGGGGGACCTGTTTGTAACTTGGCAAATGAGATCATTTTTATCCTTTACCAATAAACAGAAGTTCATTTCTCAAGCTGTTTCTCTAAAACACATGGGAACCAGTTTGTATAAAGCCTGAGGCTAGAAATTAGGGGCTTGACAATTTAGGAATGATACAGCATGTCACTCAGGGTAAAAAAATGTGTAAAGAACTTATCATACCACGGAGATCCCTGTTGAAATCATGAAGTCTCCTAATTTCTCCTTCAAGCTTGTTTCTCATAGCCTTGTCCAGAGATTCTCTTTTAGTGGTGGTCTTGACCAGGCTCTCATAGGCTTCTGAAATCCTCTGAATTTCTATTTCAAACTAAAAGGAGAGAGATCTCCCATTAAACCAGAGCAAGAATGTATGTTATCCTGACACTTGCTTGGAGCATTTCCAAGAGGGTTTTGTGTGTCAGGGAGATGCATGTTCCAATTTTCACACAAGCATATGATTCTATAATAAGAATTCTCATAGGCAGATGACAAAGCTGAGCCGTGTGCTTGTTTGAACATCCCTATTGCAAGAAGCAATCAACTTCCCACCCTCTCCAAAAACATTCTGCTACAATAGCACAGGCCAGTGCTCAGCTAAATCCTTCCAAGCAAACTCAAGGCAGGGTATAGTGTAACATAATTATTTGATCCTCTTTCTTCAGCTACAGAGCCTCCACTTGAAAGCTGTCCTCAGGGGGTATGAACGAAATATGCACATTAGAGTGGGCTGAATTTTTTCTTCGAAAGGGATTTGGGAGGCATGAATTATCACTTCCCCATTAGGAATGAATTCTAAATACAAAACTCAGCTCTGAACACCAGATCCCAGTGTGAATGTCTTGGGCCACATTCTGATCTCTCATCAGTTTTACATTGTTGTAATCCACTCATTTCAGTGGAGTTCCTCCTGATTTATACCAGCATAAGTGAGATCACAATCTGGCCCCTTATCTCTCTAACACGCTGTTTTCCAAACTCCAGGAGGTCCCGGGAGGGCTCTAGATGGACTGGTCCAGGGCCAGATTAATCCATCACTGGTTCCTAGCCTAGCTAAACATACTTTTCCTGGCCTGGTGCCAAGGGGAGGCCCTGAGTACGTGAGGGGGCACAGGGTAGAGCGCAAGCCCACCCAACACTCAACCCACAGCACAAGCTCCTGCCCCATGGGACTCGATCCAGATCCCCACTCCAGGCATTATAGCCTGGGGTCTGGGCTCACACAGCCACTCAGGTTTGGCCCCAGAGGAGAAAGGGCTGCCACTGTGAGGTGAGTGTGTGGTGCGCTTGCTCTCCAAACCCCACCTCCCCACTCCCAGAACCTCTCCTCTGCACCAGACCGGGATTAGGGTTGCGGTGTAGGGACAGATATATAATGATTGGTTGCAAAAAAAGACAAAATGCAGTTGGTGGGTCATCTCAGTAAACAGGCTGGGAACTCCTGCTTTACTGGACTGAACCAAGAGCCAGGATCTGAACACCCTTGCATTTAGGCTGTTGAAATCTAGATCCCAATCCAAATTTACACGAATTGCAGGAGCGTGAATGCACAAAAGGAATTTGGCATTGTGACACTGAGCGGATTCACAAAGCCTGAGGTTGGCACCTAAACTCCTATACAATACATGGAGGGAAATAGGCACCTTAGCCTGCAATAAACAAAAGCCAGCACACTAGGTGGGAAGTTGGCTAAACTCACCGATGGGAGATGCCAGTGAGACAGGTTTTGCTAAGTCCCACCCTCTATCTCACAGGTAGGTGCCTAAATCCAGGCTGCAGGGAGGCACCTTGCTCTGCTTGGGATTGCCAGTTGTAACTCCTCTCTTGGCAGTAGGCACCTATGCTGTTAGTAAGGAGAATGAGTAGAACTCTGCACGGATACAAAATTTGTATCCGCATCCGATCCGCGATCTCCAAAAACGATCCACAGATATTCGTGGATTTGCAGGGCTTTAAATATAAAATTTGGATCCACATCCATGGATTTGCAGGGCTCTAAGGATTAGAGTGTTAAGATGTTCACCTAGGATATGGGAGGCCCCTAGCTAAAGCCCATCTCTATCTGAGGGGGAGAAGGGATTTGAACAGGGATCTACCATCTCTTCGGGGAGTGCTCTAATCCTTGGGCTATGGGATAGTCTGATGTGGGGCTCCCACAATCTGTCCAGTTGAAGCTGTTGCACTATGCATTAAATATTTAGAGTAATTGGAGCAGGGGGACTGGATCCTGGGTCTCCCATTTCCCAAATGAGTGCTCTGTCCCTTCTCTCTCTCTTTTGTTATTCGTGCCAGAGAGCGCGCACAAGCATGAAAATGAATCTATATAACCTGGTGGTTAGGGCACCCAGACACCTAGAAGGAGGCAGTATGCACTCGGGCAGAGGCAAAAACATAGGTGCCTAGTGTATTTCTGCTGCCAAAACTTCAGTGCTCAGTGTGTTTGGGTGCCTAGAGGATTCAGCAGGAATTTAGTGCATCCCTGTGATCCCCATACTGGGGATTTAAGGGTCTAAACTAACTCAATTCCTTTTGCGCATTCAGGCCAAAACATCAAGATCTGGTATTCAAGCCATTACAGAGATAGACTTAAGCTGAATGCTCAGATCCAAACCTAGATCCAAGGGTGCTAGGAGGGGAGTCAAAGCAGGATTTGGTTTGCCATGTTGCTGAATTTCATCATAACCAGCTCCTGGAGTGCTGGGATTATGAGAGAATCTCAGTTTTATTTTAAAAAAAAAGAGTAACAAGCTAAACAGATTGAGGGTCTCCAAGTCTTCCACAGAAAGGCAGGTTTTCCAGACCTCAAATCATTCCCGTGTCTCTTTTCTGAATATTCTCTAATGACACAACATCCTTTTTAAAGCACACAACACCAGAACTGGACATAGCATTCCAGTAGCTGTTTCAGCAATGCCATATACAGAGGTAATATTACCTCCCTGCTTCTTCTTAACATCCCCTGGATTGTGTTACCCCCCTTTAGATATCTCATCACCTTGGGGCCTCACATTGCACTGGTTAGCTCCGTTTTACAGATAAGGCACCAAGAGGTGAAGTGACTCACCCAAGGTCACACAGGAAGCCTGTAGCAGAGGTGGAAAGAGAACCTACCTCTCCAGGTTTCCAGGGCTTGTGCTTTATCCCCATAACCATCCTCCCATGTTAGTCTTTCCGGTCTAAAAAGCCATCCTCTACATAATGTTCCTGTCACTATAAAATTAATTTACGAACACAGCCAGGTAATTTAACAGCTTATTAGTGCTGATCAGTACTGTTAAGTCATACAAGTGAAGCCTCGTTCCATGTCCTTTATCTCTTTAGATATAACTTTTTTTCCAAAATCACGCTCTACCACACAAGTCCCTCCACATGATCCAGCAGCTATGACCAGAGGCAGGCTTGCTGAAGGATAAAAGGAGAGCTTCCATCAAAGCTACTTTTGTTTAAAGTGATAAAGGGGGACAACGGGGACATCAATAAATCATGGTCATGTTTCTCAGCAGCTCTGCAATTTCCTTTTAAAAAACCCCCAATCCCTTCTGTCTCCAGATGGCTTCTGATGTGAACCCACTCAAACAACCTACATGCTGAGATGTTGGTTGAAACCATGCCAACCTGATCATTAAGCTTCAAAGAGGTAATGTCATAGTCCATCACCACCACCACAGCAAAGAAAGAAAGAAGGAAAGCAATGAACAAGTGAGCTAAAAAGGAAATATAAAAAAGATAACAGCTCTTTTAGAAGTCAGAATGAGACAACGTTTCAAACAATGCCAGGCTTAATTGCCACCTTGTAACTCATTACAAAATGTCTATTCAAACATGGTCTAGAATTTGACAGCATTTAGGGACAATCTGTTCATACAAACTATCCACTGTTCTATACATATCAGGGACACGGTCTGCTACCCATTCCCCACTATTTGTATTCCGTTCTGTTCTGAATATCAGTGAAGGAAAGGCTGTCCCTCACCTTGCAAACATCTATTCCCTGCTCCCTCCCCAGACTTCCTGTGTGACTTGGGAAAGCCACTTAGCTTCTCTGTGCCTCAGTTCCCCATCTGTAGAATGGGAATAATGATACTTCCCTACCTCACAGGGGTCTGGTGAGAATAAATACACTCAGGGTTGTATAGAGCTTTGTGATCCACTGATGAAAATCACTAAGAGCTCGATATTATTAATTATTATTATTATTTTGCAGTGACACATTTTGCTTTAGAAAAAATTACGTACAGCCTTTTTCAATAATATTGAGCCATTTCCAAGCCCAAATGCATTATTTAACTAATCACAACCCACAGTTGAAACAGTAAGCATTATCATCATTTTACAGGAGAGGAAACTAAGAAACTAAGAGATTAAAGCAAAAATTTTCAGACTTAGGTGCCTAAAGCTAGGCACCCAAATGAGTGGCTTTATTTTTAGAGATCCCAAACTGTCACAATCCCCACTAAAGCCCAGTGGGAACCTCAGGAGCTTTGAAAGAAGAACTTGACCCTTCACTGTCTGTGCATCACATCAAAGCAGGCAAGAAAATGGAGGCCTTTTAAATGCCTGATCAATGAAGGAATATGCTTGTCAAGGCCTTGATTCAGGGAAGTGTCTACATTCAGGAAAGCACTTGTGCACATGTTTAACTTTAAGCACGTAATTAAGTTCCTCTGAAGTTAATGACACTTAAGCATGTGCTTTCCTGCCGTAGAGCCTAATACCACAGACTTCCAGCGCACCAAAAAGAGAAAGATAATGCAATTATAAACCAACGTCAAGTGGTAAGACTCTTAAATAAATACATTTTTTGTGCATCATGCTCAAATATATTTTATAAAAGAAAGCAGCCTTTATAAAATGAACATCTGGAATCAAACCTATTCAAAGAATATTTTTTGGCCAACAAGGCCAGATGGCACCATTAAAATCTTTACAACTCTTTATACACAAAATTCAGTATGGGGGTGGATTTTTGGCCTCAACTGTTTGAAAATCTGACCCATGAAGTTCAAAGTGGATATACAAAAGTGCTGTTGATTGTGCAGTGGTGTCAATTCTTCACAGCATTTTGCTTTGCATGTAGGTAATATTACTGTTGTATTTGCATTATTTCCTATATTTAGGGTATGTCTATACTGCAAAAAATGGTTCTTAATTTGAGTTTGCTAATCCACATTAGATGACTTGGGTTAAAACGGCAATGAAGACACAGCAAAGTGGCTTTTAATTTGGGATAGCAGCTTGAGTTAAAGCCTATAGGCAATCTTGGGTTGAACTCAAGGTAGGCACATAATTGTTTATGCCCTAAAATGTACAGATTCCACTTTCTAAAAACAGACCCTAAGAAATCTAGCTCTGAATTAACAATCCACTATTAGCCTGGACAGGAGACAGACAGCAGAGCCCACTCTTTGGCAGTGGGTCTCATTTTTATGCACTGTCTTCTTTCTCGATTTTCTTTTTCTCTATTTCCTTCTATTATTGCTTTACCTAGACAAATATCTTTTCTACTGAAAGGAGCCTTACTCACCATGCAAATATGAATATTTAGGCACAGTGAAAACATGACACAGAACATCTCTATAACAGAAATATGAACAAAGTGTTTAACTATTTAATTATTTTACACAGGGTGTGGGTGCTGTTGGGCCACCATGTTTCAGTTGGGTATGTTAATCCATAATGAAGTCAAAGGAAGCAACTCTACAAACTGGATTTAGGCCCCTAACTTTAGGTGCCCATATTTTAAAACTGGGCCCTGAAGTATTTTTTTATTAATTTAATTTAAAAACAACTCCTTAGAAAATATTTTTCACCAAACTCCCAAACATCAGTCAATCCACAGTATTAGTGTATTCTTTTCTTATGACAAAAGAGGGACTAATGCAAATCTATTAACATGTGCAAGACCACACAGGATGGGTTTTGTTGTGATCACTAAGCATATTTTGCACTTCAGGTGTGTACAAAGTGTTGCTGATTATGTTACACTTGTAAATAGGTGCTGGTTTAAAAATGCCATAGATTCAGATGCTGCATTCCAGAAGGGAGACTACTGAAGGAAGTTTCCCTAAGGCAAGAATAAAAAGTTGAAGTAGATGCGCCCCAGAAAAGGAAACATGGCAAGCCTTCAGAGTAACATCTTCATGGCAAAGGCATCTGCATAGCCTACTGCAGTGTTTCTCAAACTAGGGGTCCTGACGCAACAGGGGATTGCAAGACTATTGTAGGGGGATCATGAGAGTGGCAGCTGCTGGCCAGGTGCCCCCCTCTGAAGGCAGTGGCAATACCAAACCCTGCCACCCTTACTTCTGTGCTGCTGCTGGTAGCAGCACCGCCTTCAGAGCTGGGTGGCCAGAGAGTTGCAGCTGCTGGCCAGGCACTCAGATCTGAAGGCAGCGCCACCAGCATCAGCAGCACAGAAATAAGGCTGGCATGCTTTGGTGGCGGGGTCGTTACAGCCTGAAATATTTTCAAAGAGGGTCCCAGCAAAAAAAGTCCGAGAACCACTGGCCTACTATAACGGAATCAGTGTCCTTCCAGTGGCCAGCAAGGGCTTTACAGAGGGCCCGTGTGGCGACAACAGGAACCACTGGCTGCGTGAGGCAGTTTGCGTGCCTCACGTTAGGAAGGATTACGTAGATCCCTGCCTGTACCCAGGAGAGTAACAGGCACACATCAGGCGCACGATAGTTGGGGCTTGCCTCTTTTATACCCTGTGAGAACATTCCACGTACCTTCTGAAGTTTGTCTGCCTTCTCGTAGTATCCTTCCAGCTCCTGGCGCAGAACGTGATTCTCTTCTGACAGCATCTCCACCATTTGCTGTGCTCGTTCCACAATGGCATACGCATCAGGTGTGAGCTGCTGGCTTGGAGGAGTCGCAGGAGGTGGCGGGGCAGTTACAACTGACGGGAGCGGTGGCAAGGATCCCGAGTGCAGTGGGCCGGTAATGGTGGAGGCTTGAGAGGACATTGGACTGTGCTGCTGTTCCGGCACCGATGGAAAAGTGGACTGGCATTGTCGGCTAAATAAAAGCAAATACGGGAAAAGGTAATTATATCAGTCCAGAAAAACTTCCCTGAAAATACACTACTCATCCAGACTGTAAGGGGTTTGGGATAAGGCATGTCTTTCTACGACATGTATGTTCAGCACCTAGCAATGGAACCTGATTTCTGAGCATTACCATAATATAAATCACAACAACTGTACTCCAGGTAAAGCATCTGCTCCATGATTGACAATAATTGATGTATTTATTGGATCTCTAAAATTATAAATAGGGATCCATCCAAAAGCACTGAGCGTCCTGCTGTCATCTATGCACTCTTGGGCTGGGTCCACACTGACAGCAGCAAATTCACCGCCATCAGTTCAATGTCTCTGGATCGACTGAGCGGTCTGTGTAGACCCACACAGTCGATCCAGAAATCAACACCAGAAAACCACCCCAGTAAGTGGCGTAGCACTGCGACGAAGGGAACGCTGTTCCCTTCGACTCAGCACAGTGTGGACAGCATGTGGAAGAGATGCAGTGAAGTCGATGGGAGATACACAAATGATTCGACTGCCGCCGAATCTCGAAGGTAAGTGTAGACCGGGCCCTAGTGTTACAGACTTCAGACACCAACATAGTTCAGGAGTATTGGCTAATGGATGCTAATTTAAAAGCAAACTACATATTCCTCATACTTCAAACATTACCTGCCTCGAGCAAGGGGATGAGTAGAATTCTGACAGGCTGAATTAGAAGACGGCAGGAAGTGAAGTGAGCAGTGTGGTGTTCCTGAGTAACTTTAACATAGCAAAGGGCAGACTGCTACAAAACTGCTGCCTGGACAACCCTGATCAGTTATTTCAAATCATTAAAGCCGTCTTGCAGTGAGAGACCTCTTAATGCCACTCGGTTGATTGTATGAATAGGTGAGTTATATTCAGATGCATTAATCTATCTATTGATTTTAGGGAAAACAAGGATGTGACTTGATCATGGTCTAGATGTACCTACATGGGGATATGTTTCCTGATAGTAAAGGTCTCTTTATCTGCTAAGTTAAAAGTATAACAAAATCCAAGGGCTGAATGTTGAATCTAGCCAAATTCAGACTGGATTTCTTTAACAGTGAGAGTAATTCTATCTTAGCTACTTATATGTCCCCATCTCCAAAGTATCTGACTGCCTCATAGTCTTTAATGTATTTATCCTCACCATACCCCTGTGAGGTACAGCAGTGCTATTATCACCACTTCACAGATGGGGAACTGAGGCACAGAAAGGCTAAGTGACTTGCCCAAGGTCACACAGAAAGCCTATGATGGAATGCTAAGGATGCTAACCTGGGTTTCTCAATTCCCAGGTTAGCAAACTAACCATTGGATCAAACTTCCTCTCCAATGACCCATTCTCCATCATCTGCAGCCATACCAAGACCACTTTTGCTGAAAGGTAAGTTATCAGATAACCACAAGTTATTGGTGTCAATGCTGGAATCACTGGGTGAATTTCTGCATCCTGTGTTATGGAGGAGGTCATAGTTATCCCTTTTGGCCTTAAAATCTATTAATACAGCGTATTTTTTGCCAAATACACAATACACGTGAGCGATGTTGTTTTCACGGTGTATGGTGCTTCACAAGGAGGAAAAGGGGGGATTCTCAAAAGTAATTTGTGTTGGCCTAATTCTGCCACCACTGGACTCAACAGCGCATTGACCTCAATGGGGGCTTTCGAAAATCCTCCCCTAAAAGCAAAGATCCAGATACTAAAGAGCTCAGCACAACCTAATAACAATGGCTAGGCAGGTGGCCCATTGTTGAGTTACAAGTGTCCTATCTTATGCCTTTATGGACAGATAATCAGTTCAAAACTATGGTCTGTGGTGCCCTGGCTGGTGGTCTGTGGAGACTTGGCTGGTTATATGGTGCTGGCTCCTTGCCTTGTTTTTAGCTACTTTTTCTAAAACTCTATGCCACATGTGCAACTGCTGTAGGTGTCCCTGAGATGTTATGTTGTCAAGGGGGAGGTGGTTTGTGGCATTGTGAGGAGGTGGCAAGGTGGAACCCCAATTATGAATGGGATGGGGAGGCATTCATGAAACAATCTCTCTCTTAAACAGTATGCATGCTATGGAAAAGCATGAGAAACCTCAGATTAGACAGACTGGGCTAGTGCCTCAGCTGATGTAAATGGGTGCAATTCCATTGACTTCAATGGAGCTGCACCTATTTACACCAGCTCAGGACATGGGAGCTTGAACCAAATACATCAGGAAATAGATCTGATTCCGCTTCAATGTTTCTGGCAAAACTTCACCCTCCTCACACTACATGCCACATCCAACATATGCGACATAAAGTGTGATGCTAAAGCAAGGTCACAGAGCTCCAGGGGAAAAGAACTAAGGGAAGCTATAACAAGCAAAAACACTGTTAACGGAATGGAACGCTGTCTGGAACTGGGAATTCTCCTGCTCTGCTGTTCCAGTGATGATATCAGAGCAAGTGGGAAGTTATAGCAAAGTTGTTCTCAATATTGATATAATGGGAAGTAAACATTATGTACCCTGCTTGGGCTGAAGGGTGCGCAGTGCTCCCCTCTCTGGAAGGGTCAGTATCACAGATGAGACTGGTTGGAATGTTATGTCGCTCTGCCACATCTGTCTCCTTATCACCAATAAAACCAGAGAAAGGAAAGGACTGTGTGCGCACAGGTGCACGTGCGGTGCAGGAGGCCTTTCAAGTGCCTCATTTATTAATTCTTTTGCAGTGCTGCTTGAGGTTGGACCTATACCTGGTCAACCAATGTACTGTGAATCTGAACAGTGTGGCCTTCAGATGTTAGACTCTGCACCCCCTGAGACAGGGAACCAGGGTCAAGTTCTGACCTCAGTTATTGTTCACTGGTATACATCTAAGACTGGGAACAACTTATTTGGACCCCTGAGACTTCCTTATAAACTCAAATATCTCAGCACATAGTAAAGTGGGATCCAACTGAATTAGAGGTCATCAACAGAATTTAATCGTCTTCTATTCTAGAGTGATAGTCTATGGGCCCAATTATTTTCATGGGTACAATTTTCACTATAGCACATAATTCCACAATTATCACATTTGCAGCATTTGGCCTCCATTGTTATGAAGATAACTCAGAAAATATGAACTAAGTTTAAACTGATTCAGTATTTGCTTCCAGAGTCTGCAGGCAGCCTGACACAGCTCTGAGAGGTGTAAGATCCTTTATTCATCTCAGTGACGGTGACACTGAAAGATGGCAGCATAAAGATCAACATCAGCTATCTCACTACTGATCACTTCAGCAGAAGCATTTAGTGTGCTTATCCTACAGCCGCAAATTATTGTCCATACCTTCTCAGGTGTACACCAATTTACATCAGCCCTTAGTTTTATCCTGACTCATTCCCTTTCCTGAAAGCTTCCCCTAACATCATTAAGTGAGTCTGAGATTGTAATCCAAACAAGAAATACCACATTTTCTTAAGACCTCATGCTGAGACCATTTTGTTACTGTCCTTTTCTTCATCAGAACCTACTTTGTAAAATCTTATAGGAAACCACCAGTATCCTGTACTTGTCAGGGAACTGAAATTTCTTTTTGTTTAAAAAAATTAACTATATAAAAACAATATGACCAATATTATAATCTGGATTGAGCAATGAAATGTTACATACAATGTACTGAACATATCAGGTATTTCCAAATGCAACCAGTAAATGGAAAATTACTAGTTTATGTGAGACCTAGTCTAACACTTAATAGTTTTACCAATATAATTATTTCAATTAGGGTTTATTTTATCCAAATAGTTATACTGGTAAAAGCCTTAGGGGGAGACAACTATACCAGTATAAAGGTGACTTATACCAGTATGCAGTAGTTAATTCCCCTTCCTGTACAGGAATAGCTATGCTGGTATAAAGCACCTATATATTGATATACCCACATCCAAACTAGATGTGCTGTTTGGGTATACAACTTTCCAATGTAGACAAGCCCTGATTGTCCTATTTGGGGACTTCTAACTTCTCCTCTTAGTTTTACATTTTTCTGTTGGCTTCAGCCAGTCTAGATTTACATTGAGAAGTCAGGGGAGAATCAGGCCCAGTTAATTCAGTTATTCCTGATTTTTGAGTTATTCACTGAGTTACTCCTGATTTACACCTGTGTGAGAGCAGAATCAAGCCATAGATTCTGCACAGGCCACAGTGCATAAGGTATTCTCATGAGTATTTTCCATCTTCAACTTGTACGATTTATGTTGCTTCTTTTGATGTGTTAAACATAATGCATTATTGATGAATTGTTTGTTCTTTACTGTTTATGAGTCCCATTTGTCCCAGTTTTTCCTTTGAAGATTTTTTAAAATGGAACCCACTGTCAAATCTCTGGGTGCATATACAATACACACACCACAACAATCCAAACAAACAAACTGGCAGTTGGAAAAATAAGATTCCCTGATGATGTCAAATTCAGCCCATATCCTACCTCTCAAGCTAAAGCCTGAATAAATAAATGAATCAAACTTTCTTTTACCCTGTACCCTGAAAGTCAACAGACTTGAGCTCCCTTGGATTAATACGACACACAAATTCCAAAGATTTTCCTGTATCCTTTTAGATAGTGGTTTTACTCTGTATTTAAGCTGGCTGAAATTTTCTATGTAAAAATTGCCTATTTTTAAAATCATGAATCTTTGGAAAAAAATGTTGAAAACTATAGATATTTTTCCATATTTTGCAACATTTTCAGTGAGGATTTTATCCATTTTAAAAAAAATATTTTTGTCAAAATTGTTTTAGAATTCAGTAGCATTTTTTGTTTAGTGAAAATCTGGTGTTTGGTAAATGACATTTTTTTATATCAAATAAAAAACACTGCTTTTGTGAAGGGAAAATTTCAGTGTTTTTGACAAAAATCTGATTAATTTTTCAGTGTAAAACATTATGAAAAATGGGTCTATTTTGAACAATAATTTTGAAATTTTTCACTAAATCATTTTTTGACCAGCTTTGCTCTCATTGTTTTCTATTATAACTTTTTCCCTAGTTATTGTACCTTTTGAGTGTTGTCAGGATAGTTTTTTGTTTGTTTTTCCTTCTTTACAGGCACTTAGGAGGGAAAGCTTTGACAGCTATTGAGACAGCAGTGGCATGGACCCAAGGAATAAAAGAGACAATGAAGGTGACTGGAAGGGGAAGCAGCAGGATGTACAATATTCTGAAGAGGGTGCCTGAAAGGTATTTCATGTGCATGAAGGCCACCTGATAGATCTAAAGGAAGAGAAGATCTGAGGTTTGGAGATACAGCTGGAAGCTATGATTTAATTTCTAAGGGGATTTACGCAAATGATAGAGGGAAGACGAGAGCAAGCTGAAGGGAAACCTCAAGACTTGTGGATGTATGCTGGACCAGAGAAGGAGAGGTTACCTACCTGTAACTTTTTTTGAGATGTGTGATCCTTATCTGTATTCCACTCAAGGTAATGCACATGTGCCATGCACCGGGAGCCGGAGTTTTTCAAAGTAGTAGTGTCTGTTGGTCTGTCCATGCGCTCCTGCATTGCTTTGTGGTTTCGCCCCATACAATAAAGGGCTGGGTGGACTGACCACATCTCTAGTTCCTTCTCCACCACAGACCTACAGATCTGCAGCAGAAGGGAAGAAGGGTGGGACTAGAATACAAATAAGGACCACACATCTTGAAGAACCACTCAGTACAGGTAAGTAACCTTCCTTTCTTCTTCAAGTGATGGTCCCTATTGTATTTCAATGAGGGTGATTAACAAGCAGTATCCAGATAGGCGAATGGTGGGAGGAAGATGACGGAACCATGGAGCAGAGGACCACTGCACTGAATGAGGCATCCATCACAGAATCATGCACTAGAGCATAATGAGAAGAAAAAGTGTGTACCGAACTACACATGGCTGCCATACACAAGGGTCATGTCATAGAGCACAGCATTAGTTGATGCTTGTGCTCTTGTGGAATGGGCTTGTATCCCATTTGGTAGGGACCATCTCGATAATTGATAGCAGAGTGTAATGTATCCTGAGATTCATTTAGAGATTTTTGGATGGAGATGGCCTGCCCATTAATTCTCTCCACGATGGCAACAAAGATTCTAGGAGATTTCTGGAATGGCTTTGTCCTTTGTAGCAAAAAGGCCAGGGCCCTACATACATCGAAGGAGTGAAGCCTCTGTTCTTCATGTGAGGCATACAGTTTGGGAAAGTAAGTGAGCAGGTGCATAGGATGGTTGAGGTGGAAGCAGGTAGAAATTTGGGATGCAGGTGCAGTGAGATCTCCTCCTTATTGAATGTGGTGAAAGGAGGGTCAGCGATCATAGCCCCCAGTTCACCGACCTTCCTTGGTGAGGTAATCACAACCAGGAAAGCTACTTTCTTAGAGAGAAGAGAAAGCGAGTAGGAGGTGAGAAGTTCAAAGAGGAGTTTGTTAATGATGTGAGATCCAACTTGAGATCCCACTGAGGAGAGACCGTCTGGATGGAGAGGTCCTTCCAGAATCTGGTAGTCAAGAGAGGGAGAGGGTGAAGATGGAATGTCCTTCACAGAAGGGTAGAAGGCACTAATGGCTGCTACATGCACTTTGATGGAGCTGAGAATGAGCCTCGAGGCCCTTAGAAAGAGACTATACTCTAATAGAACAGGAATGTCCAGAGCCTCAGGAGCAAAACCTCTGTGTTGGGCCAGGCAGCGAAACAAGTTCACTAGACCTGGTAGAACCATCTTGTGGAGTCCTTTCTGCTATTGGAAAGGATATTGCAGACTGCTGGTGAGCATTGCTGCACCAGTGGAGCCATCCATCCTAAAACCAAGCTGTCAGCCAGAGTGCCCTCAGATCAGGGTGTCTGAGTTTGCCACTGTGTTGTGTGAGTAGTTTTGGAAATGTTGATAGTAGGGGTGGGGGATGCTTTGATATGTGGATAAAAAGAAGCATCCAGAAATGGTGAGGCCAATATGGGGCGATCAGGATCACAGTTGCTCTCTCCTGTCTGAGTTTCTGAGGAAAGTGTGGTAGGGTGGCAGTGGAGGGAAGGCATAGTTGGTTCAGTCTGACCAGTCGACAACCAGGACGTTTTCCTGCAAGTGGGCACCGAGTCCTTCCCTGGAGCAGTACTGGATGCAGAGACGACCCATAGCTGCCAATAGTGGGTGGGCAGAGTGAGGGCAGTGGTTTCAGCAGATGTTACTGAGCATGCTCAGTCCACATGAGCGTGCTCAGTACAAGCCAAGCAGCAACTCTATGGGGGCACATGACCATGTTTCTCCCTCCCCCCAACATGTTGTCTCTAGTTGGATACACTTGGTGTTGGTGTGAGATGCAAAGAGATCCCTGATTGGAGTTTCCCAGTAGCCAAAAATGTCCACAATGACTGTGTCGTGCAACTCCCATTCGTGAAGGGTTGCAAAGTGTCTGCTTAGGGCATCAGCAATCACATTCTGGGTTCCCAAAAGGTAAGGTGAGGACAGAAAAGATATGATGTGACATACACCTGTAAGCTCTGGAACCGTCTTTTGGCAGATAGGCACATGCGGAGGCTGCGTCGATGCATGCTCCTATGAGTTCTAAGGATCATGTAGGGTGCAAAGTCAATTTTTCGATGTTGATACTGACTCCTAGGGAAGAGAGTACTACAACAAATTGGACATCGATTCCCAAGTTTCTTTCCTGGACTCATAGACTCATAGACTCATAGGTCAGAAGGGACCAATATGATCATCTAGTCTGACCTCCCGCACAAGGCAGGCCACAAAACCCTACCCATACACATTTATAACAACCCCGAACCCATGACTGAGTTATTGAAATCCTCAAAAATGAGAAAAATGGCCAGCAGCCAGTTGTCTAGATAAGGGAAGATAAGGACTCCTTGTTGCGAGAGGGGAGCCACTACCACAGAGAAAAATCTTTGTGAAGACTCATGGGGCAGTGGTAAGTCTGAATGGGAGGACCCTGTATTGAATGTGTCAAGGACCCACCATTAACCTCAGTGGGTTCCATGTACGTCGATATGGAAGGAGGCATTCTGCATATCAACAGCTATTAACCACATGCCTTTTTCTAGTGAGGGCATGATTGCAGCAAGTGTGACCATGCGGAACTTGAGTCTTTGAATATAACAGTTGAGGCATCT
This sequence comes from Mesoclemmys tuberculata, assembly GCA_007922155.1. Classification (NCBI taxonomy): domain Eukaryota; kingdom Metazoa; phylum Chordata; order Testudines; family Chelidae; genus Mesoclemmys; species Mesoclemmys tuberculata. Next base: position 7,690,036 of record ML675641.1, read on the forward strand.
GAGATCCAAAACTGGTCTCCATCCTCCCTTCTTCTTGGGTACCAGGAAGTAGTTGGAGTAGAATCCTGTTCCTTGAAGGACTGCAGGGACTGGCTCCACTGCTCCTCTTTGTAAGAGGGAGTCCACCTCTAGGGTAAGAACACGGTCCTGACAGTGATCCTTGTAATGGGATCAGGGTAGAAGATGTGGAGTGAGGGAAAGGGTAGTGCCATAAAGTCAATGGTATATCCATGTCGAATGACACTCAGGACCAGAACCAGATTTAGGGGCAGGTGACCCATATGACCGCCTGGTGTGCTGGCCTTGGGGAGGTGCCAGGCTTGGGGTGCTGTTTTTGTTGTTAGCGACAAAAGTGAAAATAGAAGGTTTGAAGTAAAATGTACCAGATATTCTGTATGGGGATTCATTTTTCACTACCCTTTTAGAATGTTCTGGACCTTTATAGAATCTCTTGGAACCTTCCAGATTTTCTGAGAACTACATTTTCCTCAAACTTCCTATAATGTTGTCAGCCATGCCCTCACTGGTACATAAGGGGTGGGGTGTCACCAGTCAGTCACTGAGATATAAAAATGAACTGAAGTGAAGTGAGAGCTCAGCTGCAATAAATCATGCATGCAAATCATGCATCAAAGTTGTGAAATGGACTACAAATGCAATAACATATTTGAAAGTTTAACAAATGCGGGAGAGACCGAAGATGCTCTTCACCTGGGGCCCCATTCAGTTTAGGGATGGCCCTGTCCAGGACCCACTTGTCCATTGTAATTGTACTCCATGCTGGCAGAAAGAGTTTGAGATGGCACTTGAAAGGGGTGGTTGGCCAGAGCACTGGGATGCAAAGTGGTTGATAGATCTCTAGTTGCACTCAAAAACATCACTTACACGCAAACTGAATGTGTTGTGTGGAGGAGTGCACTGTCGAAACAGGTGGACGTGCTCTGTGAACTTTGGGGTGTTTTGGGGGGGGAGTTATAGGCCTATTGGTGGTAGAACTGGGGAGTTCTATAACTTTGTGTAGGTGGTGGGCAATAAAACTTTCACTTTGGTGCTGATGTGTATATACCTAAGGATTGTAAAATAGCTCTAGAATATTTTAGTGAGTGCAAGGAGTCATCCACCTTTTGATTGAAGAGATGATTCATCAAAATGGAGATCTTCAATTGTATTCTGTACCTCCCTAGGGAAACCTGAAGAGTGTAATCAGGATTCCCTCCCCAGGATGATTCCAGTTGCCAAAATGCAGAGGATGTGTCTGCTGAGTCGACCATAGCCTGAAGTATGGAGTCAGTGACCAACTTGCCTTCCTCTAGACTAGCCTGGAATCTGGAACAATCCTGCTGAAGTAGCTTATCCGAGAATTTCATCATCTATCCATAGTGTAAGAAGTCGTATTTGGGCATTAGCACCAGGTAGTTCAAGATTTGGAAACGGACACCAGCCGAGGAGAAGACCTTTCAGCCTACATGGTCCAGTCAGCCTGAATAACCGGGGATCTGGGCGGAGAACAGAACAGAAACTCGGGTCTGTTGGTGGGGACATAGGACCTTTGTCTGCCCCTTTTGGGGTGGGGGAGCATGTGGCCAAGATATGCCACACAGTGACTGCCAGTTGCAGAATGTCCTCGTTTATCAGTAGGGCCACTCTGGCCAGTACCGATGTGTGAAAATGTCTAGTAGGTGTTGCTGCTTGTCCTGCACTTCTTCCAATAGAATGTCAAAGGCATGAGCTATCCTACATAGCAGGTCTTGAAATTATTGGTGGTTGTCTGGGGGAAAGGGAAGGATTGATGATATGGTCTCATCCAGGGAAGACAAGGGGCATCCTTCTGGATCCGCCAGTACTGTCAGGGATGGGCTGATAGGGGCATTGTCTAATCAGATTGGTGATACAAGAGAGCCCTCCCATATTGAATGGGACAGTTCTGAAGGAGAATATTGTGGCCATGAGCTCCAACCTGGTTGATCCTGCTGTTACAGCTGTGGAACCCAGGTAGCTGGGTATCCTGGCTGGAGGTAAGGGAGGGTATAGCCATGGTGCTGTCAGGACCTTCTGATAGTCATGTCCTCGGAATGGAAGTGGTAGGCTTTATGTAATGTCTGAGCCCTCAGACTCCGAGGAGGAACCCATGTCCTGCTTCATCGGTGGTGCCAATGGACCCACCAGAGTAGGGAGTGTCGTATGAATGTGGCCAGATGGTGGCAGATCCAATACAGGGGATGGGCCAGTTTCAGTAAGTAAGAGTACCAGGGCATGCAGAGACTGTTTTTTCCAAGTTGAATAGTTCATGAGGTCCACGAGCGGTTGTGAGTGTCCCTGGAGTCAATGGCACATAATCAGCGGATGAAACCGAGGCCAATAAGATTACCTGTGTCGGGACCGATGATTCACTGGATGCCAGTGGAGCTGATGCCAATCCATACCTGGGACCGGCAGATATGGCGATCAATGCAGCCTTTTGTCACTCTTGAGGGTTTTAGAGTGCGGTGCCCCTCCTCGGGCACAGCTTGTGGGCAGCCCGGTGTCTTTCTCAGACCTGGAGGAAGACTTACTGCCATGCCTATGTGCATACTTCCATGACTTATAGCTGGGCCCCAGCACAGGATCCATAGCACTGGTCCCACCAGAGCCAGGCTGAGGTTCCATGGCAGGAGGTATACTCTTGGACTGTTCAGCACAATGTATGTGGATTCGCCAGTCAGGGTCCAACTGCAGCCCAATGGCGACCTTCATGAGGTGCTTCTCAAGGCTGAGGGCTCTGCCTTCCCATGTACGAGCAGGGAAAGAGAAACAGATGATGCACCTGGATGTAGTGTGGGCTTCCCCGAGGCAATACAGACAGTGTTGGTGTTCGTTCTTGAGAGAGAAAAAGAAAAGGGCAGGAAGCACACACTTTGAATCCGAGCATCTTTGTCAAACTCCAGTACCCAGACGTGGACAAGTCTTTGTCAAACTCCAGTACCCAGACGTGGACAAGTGCTATTAATAATGGTTGAGCTCAGATATTCCTGAATGTGATAGCTGATAGATTTCTTCACCAAATGGTCATTGAATCAACAGAGGTAATGCCATTTTAGATTTAGTATTGGTAAGCAGTGAGCACCTTATAGAAGGACTGGTAGAGGACACATTTATAAATGTAGAGGACATATACACATAAATGTAGAGGACATATTTGATTGGTGTGATCATGAGTTAATTCAGTTTAAACCAAAAGGGAAGGATAAACAAAATAGGTATGTAAATAGAATCTTGATTTCAAAATGGCAAAATTTAAAAAATTAAAGAAACTAGTTAGGGAAGTGAACTGGATTGAAAAACTCAAGGATCTGAATGTGGAGGAGGCTTGGAATTATTTTAAGTAAAAGTTGCAAAAACTATCTGAAGCCTGCATCCCAACCAAAAGAAAAAAATCTGTAGGGAATAGTTGCAAAATCAAACTGGATAACAAGCATCTCAAAGAGCTTACTGAGAAAAAACACAAAGCTTACAAGGAAAGGAAGGAGGAATGGATGAGCCATGAAAGCTACCCCTTGGAAATCAGAAAGTGAAAGGAAAAAGTGAGACCTGCCAAAAGTCAAGCAGACTTGGACATTGTAAAGGAAATTAAAGCCAATAGTTTAAGTTTTCTATAGAAAAGAAAACAAGGAAAGAAGAAGTAGGACCATCAAGCAGTAAGGATAGGGTGGAAATTAAAGATCATCTAAGTATGGTCCAACACCTAAACGAATACTTGGCCTCAGTTTTTAATAAGGATATAAGGAGCTTCAGGACAGTAGCAGGCTGACTAACTTGAATAAGGATATGAAAACAGGAACGACCCCATCTGAGGTGTAAGCCAAGCTTACTTGGAGCAAATTGTGGGATCTTCATCTAAGAATATTAAAGGAACTGGCACATGAAATTGCAAGCCCAATAGCAAGGATATTGAATGAATCTGTAAACTGGTGGGTCATACCCTATGACTGGAAAATTGCAAATATAAGTAACTATATTTAAGAAAAGGGAAAAAACTGATCTGGGTAACTACATACCCATTAGTTTGACCTAAATTGTATGTAAGGTCTTAGAACACAGACAGAAAGACAGAGTAGTTAAGGACATATAGGTAAACTGTAATTGAGATAAAATATAAAACATAGTTTTACAAAATGTAGATTATCCCAAACAAACCTAATCTTTTTTTTTTTTGAGAAGATAACTGATTTTCTAGACAAAATAAATGCAATAGATCTAATCTACCTGGATTTCAGGAAAGCATTTGATACAGTTCCATATATGAAATTATTAGTTGAATTGGAGAAGATGGGAATTAATACGAGAATCAAAAGGTGGGGTAAGAAACTGGGTAAAGGGGGGACTACAACAGGTCATGCTGAATGGTGAACTGTTAAACTGGAGGAAAGTTACTAGTGGATCCTCAGGGATCAGTCTTGGGACTAATCTTATTTAACATTTTCATTAATGACCTCAGCTCAAAAAGTGGGAGTGTGCTAATAAAATATGCAGATGACACAAAATTGGGAGGTATTGCCAACATGAAGGAGGACCAGGATATCATACAAGAAGATCTGGATAACCTTGAAAACTGGAGTAATAGAAATAAGATTAAATGTAAGTGCAAAGTGAAGGTCATGCATCTAGGAAATAAGAACAAGCATATTTGTTCTTATGAGGATGTATCATTTGGAAGTGGCAGAGGAACAGAAAGACCTGGGTGTATTGGTCGAGCACAGGATGACTATGAGCTGCCAATGTGATGTGGCCATGAAAAAGGCTAAAACAATCCTAGGGTGCATCAGGTGAGGTATTTCCAGTAGAGATAGGGAAGTGTTACTATCATTGTACAAGGCACTGGTGAGACCTCATCTGGAATACTGTATGCAATTCTGATCTACCTTGTATAGGAAAGATGAATTCATACTGGAACAGGTGCAGAGAAAGGCTACTAGCATGATCAGAAGAATGGAGAACCTACCTTATGAGAGGAGACTTAAGGAGCTTGGCTTATTTAGCCTAACAAAATGAAGGATGAGGGGAGCGATAAGAGTTCCTTATAAATACATCAGAGGGATGAATACCAGGGAGGGAGAGGAATTATTTAAGTTAAGAGCCATTGCTTGCACAAGAACAAATGGACACAAACTGGTCATCAATAAGTTTAGGCTTGAAAGAAGACAAAGGTTTCTAACCATGAGAGGAGTGAAGTTCTGGAGCAGCCTTCCAAGGGCAGTAGTGGGGGCAAAAAACCTAACTTGTTTTAAGACTGAGCTTGGTAAATTTATGGAGGGGATGGTATGCTGAAACTGCCTACAATGGCATATGGCTCCAATGGTGGAGATGGGACACTAGAGCGTGGGGGGCTCTAAACTAAGTTACTACAGAGAATTCTTTCCCAGGCATCTGGCTGGTGGGTCTTGCCCACATGCTCCTGGTCTAACTGATCACCATATTGGGGGTCAGGAAGCAATTTCCTCCAGATCAGATTGAGACCGGGATTTTTCTTTTTCCCATTCCTCTGCAGAGTAGGACACAAGTCACCAGCTGGTTTGAAACAGAGTAAATGGTGGAGTCTCTGTAACTTGAATTCTTTAAATCGAGATTTGAGGACTTCAGTAATTCAGCCAGAGGTTATGGGCCTTTTACAGGAATGGGTGGGTGAGGTTCTGTGCCTTACAATGTGCAGGAGGTCAGACTAGATGATCATGATAGTCTTCTGGCCTTAAAATTTATGAGTTACTGGGTCTGATTTTGACTAATTCCTGATTCATACCAGAGCAAGTGAGATTAGAATCAGGCGTCTTAGGTTTAAGATCTGTAATCACAATTCACTGCATGTGGGTGACAACCGCCCTCTTGTGAGGGGATAATTTTGTTACCTCTACTTAATCTGCTATGGTACATAACCTTCAATATTGCTGAAAACTAACGATCAGCAGCATCTTCTTATTTGCTTGCTTGTATTTCACTAATAATAAAATAATAATTAAACATGCACTTAAGCACCTTCCAGTCTAGTATCCCAGACTGATTTGCAAGCATGAATTAAGTAAGCCTCACAACTCAGTATTATTATCCAGGTATTTGGGGAGGGTGTCAGTTCAGTTGAATTTGACAGTTTGATCTGGGGACATTTTTATTGTTATTGAAAGTTGGGTTGTTGACTATTGTATGGTTGGTTCCATATGGATGTTGGAATGCAGTACTCCAGTAAAGTGACTTCAGAGATATGGGCCATATAAAAGTAAATAAATAAAATTAGATTGTAAACTCTTGGGACAAGGACCTTTTTTTCTTCTCCTGTGTTTGTATAGCACCTAGCACAACAGGTCCCTGCCCGAGTCTCACAGGTACTATGGTAACACAAATATAATAAATAAAGTTTTACTGATGGAGAAAGTGAGGCAGTGAGACTTGCCTGATGTTTGTGGCAGAGCTAGGAAGAGAACCCGGAACTCCTGTGCTGTAACCACTAGGTTGCACTCCCTTTCTTATGTGCTATCTAGCTTGGCTGACTTTTAGCATGTTATGTTAACAATGGCCTCAATTCAGCAAAATACTTGATGATGTGCCTAATTTGAAGCAGACTTCTATAGGAGTAGGATTAGGCCCAGCATGAGGCAATACACAGAATTTCAACTGTCATAATAATAGTATCATAACTTATAATACCTCTGGGACAGATTGGAATTCTTTCATCTTTTTTTGGAATTAATAATTGTCAGGTTCCATTTCACCTGAAATTATGGTCCTTTGAATAACAACCGAGTTATGCTGAATTAACAAGGAAAAATAATGAGAAGTCAACTTTATTTTTGACTTTAGGATGAACAAAAAATAGCAGATCCATCATTGTGACATCCACCCACATTGCCAGCGGCCAAAACAACAACACTAATAGAGCACCTCACAGAGATCAAAAGATTTCATTATAGACTCTTCAGGGGCCAAAAACAAGCTACTGAATAAGCAAAGATGAACAAGATGAGTGAAAACAGAAGTGGTTTTCTTTTTAATGAACAAGCAACTAGGAGAAGCCACACTCTACATCTGTGCCATTAGATACAGTCCGGTACATCTGAAAAGTATGTGCTTTTGAAAATCCCAACCCGTTCTTTACCCTCAGGATTACAACACTTTCCCTTACAATAAATGTAGCTGTAAACGGGGAATCATCATCGAGCAGGTGTGGGGTCTTGTAAGGACTATTTCTTGGCCTTATGCTACATAGCATTTTTATCAATGACCTGGAAGAAAACAAAAAATCATTACTCAGAAAGTTGGCAGATGACACTAAGATTGGGGGAGTGGTAAATAATGAAGAGGAAAGATTACTGATACAGAGCAGTCTGGAACATTTGGTAAAATGGTTCCAACTATGCAATATGCATTTCAGTACAGCCAACTATGAAGTCATATATATAGGACCAAAGAATGTAGGCCACAGTTACAGGATAGCGACTCTGTCCTAGACTCTGCAGTGACTCTCAGAAAACTTCGGGGCCATGGTGAAAATCTGCTGACCTTGAGCTCTCCTAGTGAGATGCTGTGGCCAAATGGGCAAATGTGATCTGTGGATGTACAAACAGAGGAATATTGAGTAGGAATAGAGAGATGATAATGCCTCCGTATTTGGCACTGATGTGACTGCTACTAGAACTATTCACACACCAACATGTATGTTGAAAAACTGAAGGGGGGTCCGAAGACAACCATGGGAATGATTAAAGGATTGGAAACCATGCCCTGTAGTAATAAATTCAAGAAGCTCACCTATTTAAGCTTATCTAAAACAGGGTTCTCAACCTTTTTCTTTCTGAGCCCCGCAACATGCTATAAAAACTTCAGCTTCCAACAGGGGGTGGGGCCCTTAGGGCTCCTAGCTTTAGCCATCAGGTGTGGAGGGGGCCTTGGGACTTTTGCTGTTCAGGGTTTGGGGTTTCAGCTGTGGAGGTGGAACTTGGGGATCGGGGCTCCAGATGGGGGAAGCTTGGGGCTTCAGCCCTGTGAGGCATTGGGGCTCTGGATTCAGCCCCGTGGGGGGCGCAGGGGCTCAGGAACCCCCGCAGCTCCGCTCCTGGTTTCAGCCCTGCCATGGTGTTGGGGCTTGGGATGCTACGCTTCAGCTGCAGTGCCCCACAGCCCCCTGAAACTGGCTCACGACCCCCTGATTGGGAACCACCTATCTAAAAGAAGGTTAAGTGCTGACTTGATCACAGTCTACAAGTTCCTACATGGGGAAGAGACAATTGATAGGAGAGGGCTCTTCAATCCGGCAGACAAATGTGTAACAAGATTCAATGGCTGAGAAATGAAGCTAGACCAACTCAGACTAGAAATAAGCCATATATTTTTAAACAGCAAGGAGCAACTTACTGAAGGGCTGTGATGGTTTCTCCATCACTCGCATTTTTAAAGCAACATTAGATGCTTTCTAAGAAGTATGCTTTAGTTCGAACAGGAATTAAATCGGGGAAGTTCTACGCAAAAGTCAGAATAGATGATCACAGTGATCCTTTCTGACCTATATAATTCATGACTCACTAATCAAACCAAAGCACTTAAGGAAAGTCAGCAAAGACACATTGCTAAAATGGTTACTCTCTTGGAGTCAGCCTCAAGTTAAGTGAAGGAAGTCCAGGAAGACTCATTAAAGTTTATTACAATGTGGCCAACCTGAAGCATTCAAAAATCATGAGTCACAAACCAAATCATCATGAGATTGGCTTAAAACTCATGAGACTGTTGAACAGCAATAAAGGTTGTGTTCTTTTTGTTTGCCTTCTGTTTTTAGAGCCATTAGCATTCGTATTTTCAAGCTTTTCTCTGGAATGATGAGCTCTTTTATTGAAGTCCTTCTCCACATGTGTATCTTTATGGATGCCAATGCTTACAGTTTTTCTGAACCACCAGATAAAACTGGCATGGCTCTTGTCAGTTTAACAACTGCCTCAGGATTCTGAACAGCAGCTTTATACCACACCAGAATCAAATTAATTTCATTCTTCTGCTTGGCAAAGCTCTGGGCAACAGCAGGGACACTAGAGATTCAGGAACACATCTCCACCACATTACACATTTAGTGTGGTGTAATACCATGCCACCTTAATAGTGGTTAGATGTAACAAGTTAGAGGATGTTCTTCTGTATTGTTTTTGTTTGCCGTTAATGTAGTTTGTTCAGGACTGTCCTCAACTTGCTGTCTCCTTGCCTTTCTAGGTTGCCCTTATCCCACCTCTCCTTACTTCTGCCCTTTCTTTGTTTTAAAAGTTAGTTATTCCTGAAACCTCCATCACAGAAAAAGAGAAAGCACCAACAAACAAACAGAAAACTGAAGGTAAAATCTTTACTTAAAATAAGTCCAGTGCATGAATTATTTTAACCCTTCAGGAATGCAACGGCTACAAATACTCCTAACTTTTTTTGAGATATGGTTGCCAAACAATGAAAGTGTTCAAAATAAAAGTAATATGAAGTAATGAAAACTGCTTTAAGTTACATAAATTTACAACAAGGGGGGAAATAACTTAATATGGATTTTTAATCAGTTCTTATTAAAAGTTTTAAATAAAGATGATTCATTTATTTAAATGTTTAATTTTTTTGTTTATCTGTCTGTTTTCTAAAATGCATTGCTTTAATAACTAAGCTCTTAATACCTCAACAAATTAGTGAAAAGGATGGGATATCTAGATAATCAATCTATGCTAACACTCTATAAACAATGAACAAATTGAGGTGAGGAGCCGTTGTCTGATGCTTTATTTTAATCAAGATCATTGTGGGCCTAGAAATAAAATGATTCCCTATGATGAATCCTGTGAGGACTGAGAATCATGCATTGAAAGACTACAGCAGTTTCTTGATGCTAATAGTGCAGCATATAACACCAAGATAGCATTCTGTTCTCAGACCTATGGGAAGTGAACCCTATACAAATAGCATTGCATATGTTCACAGTGACAGAGAAGCAGATAGAAATAAGCTATACAAAGATTGCAGCCACTTTACAAAGGCATTTGTCACTAAAACCTTTTATCCTAGCAGAACATTTCCAGATCCATAAGTGGAACCAGCAGCCTGCCAGGCCCACAAGTGTGCATGTGGCACAACCAAAGGAGCTAAGCCAGCACTGTCAATTTGGAACATATCTGGATGATGGTTTGGAGAACTGCCTGGTGTGTGGTTGGAAACACCCAGCCGTTTGCTGACAAGGCTAATCTTAAATAATCCTGACCTGTGAGACATCACTATGTCAATAAAAACTTCAGCAAAAGACGTGGAAGGTGAAATGGCCCAAAGAGTGATGTTTCCCAAACCTGTGTCACATTAGCCAAAGGCTGTATCCTCATTTTCACTGTTTCTCCTGCTGCCAAGCAGACTATAAATTGTTATTTCAAAGGGGAGCTGTGTCAGAAGTACCAAAAAGAATGACATGCACAGTCCATACATAAAAGCAAATAAACGTAAGAAATCCAGATAAAAGAATAAAGTAATTCAAACTGTGCCTGAGCAATTATCGGCCACTGACAGAGATGGTGACTGCTTAAGCATTGCCAATAGGAATATACATCCAGAAAATAAATCCCAGAAAAACTCAGATATATTATATAGATGAAGCCAGAAAACATCTGCTCATTGTGCAGCAGCAGTTAAAAACACAGAATGTTAGGAACCATTAGAAAAGAGATAGATAATAAGACAGAAAATATCACAATTCCACTACATAAAATGATTATATGCTCACACCGTGAATACTGAATGCAATTCTGGTCTCCTCATTTCAAAAGAGAGAGATTAGAATTGGAAAAGGTACAGAGAAGGGCAACAAAAATTATTATGGAATGAAGGATGGATTATGGAAGGATTATGATTCATACGAGGTGAGGTTAAACAGATCAGGACAGTTCAGTTTAGAAAAGAGATGACTAAGGGGGATATGATAGAGGTCTATAAAATGAATGGTGTGGAGAAAGTGAACAGAAGTGTTATTTACCCCTTCACATAATATAAGAACCAGGGGTCACTCAATTAAGTTAATAGACAGCAGGTTTAAAACAAGCATAAGGAAGTACTTTTTCACTAGCACACCATCCATCAGTGAAACTTGTTAGCAGGGGATGTTGTGAAGGTCAAAAGTATAACTGGGTTCAAAAGAGAAGTAGCGAAGTTCATGGAGGATAGGTCCATCAATGGTTATTAGCCAAGATGGTCAGGGATGCCACCCCATGCTCTGGGCCTCTGACTGCCAGATGCTGGGACTGGATTGGGATGGATCACTTGATAACTGCCCTGTTCTGTTCATTCCCTCTGAAGCATATGGCATTTGCCACTGTTAGAAGACAGGAGACTGGTCTAGATGGACCATTGGTCTGACCCAGTATGGCCATTCTTATATTCCCAAATAAGCAGTCTCATTGAAGTCATTGGGATTACTAGTGAAAGTACCTGCACACCGGATGAGCAATAAGGGGGTCACAAACTGGGCCCAAACGATTTCACAATCAATTAATCTTGCTATATCATTCCCACTTTGCAAAAATTCAATACAGCTCTGTCACACAAATAGGAGTAAGCTCTGCTGCATAGCACACAGGTCCTTGCCCAAGGAATATTTAAATAGACTCAGCAGAACACGCTCCTTGGTTATTGAATCAGCATTTTTCATGAGCTATAAAAATCAAGCCATCCTCCTTTTATGTGGAGATTAATCCATTTGGTGTCTGCAGTGTTTGTTAACATAATGAATCACAGCTGGAATCCCATTACGCTTCCTGAGAATATAACCTGAATGTGACCCCATTATCCTGCATTTCCCCCTCTCATATTGCTGTTTCTTAGCATAAACAGGGATTTTCACTTGGCTCTTGAAAACATAATTTTCAGATGAAAAATTACACAAACTCCAGATAGCTAATGCTGGTATTCAAAACACACGTTTAGCTAGTGGAATTCAAATAATGTTCCCAAGTCTAACCGTGCCTAAGGGAAGTCCAACAGGCCACCAGTGCAGGCTCACGCTTGCAAATAAAGCAGCAAAGTCCTGGTCCTGAGCACCCCCATCTGGCAGGATCAGATTTTATTTAATCAGTTTGTATAGCCATTGCACTATGTGAATGAGCAATCATCTTTACCTGCCCTCATTTTGCAAACAAGCATGTTGCCTACAGTATTTCAGACGCTCACAATAATGAAACCTTCACATTCTGATTTAATGCTTTCAAAAAAGCTGATCAGATATGCAGAGTGGGGCCTGGGACTTCAGACCGTACTCCAGCTTCACCTTGAGCTAGTGCTGAGGAAAGAAGTGGAACTCAGCATTGAGAGTTAAAGTCTAAGGAGTTTCAAGGTCAATTAATATCTAATTAGACAACTTTTAATATGGAAAATATTGACACAAGATCAAATATGTGGATTGTTTAGTCTTCCAAATCCAAGAAGGGTGGAGAGATGTTCAGAGAGACCAAGGAGGAATTGCTAACAGTCATGGTGTGAAACAGAGGTTAGATATATCAGGAAAATGTCCTAACAGCGTGGTCCACTGGACTATGGGATAATTCCCTGAGGAATAGTTGAAGCCTCATTGTTTAAGGCATATACGAGGCCAAGCTGTACCTTCAGACCAGAGTATGTGAATTCAGTGGGAGCTGTGATGCTCAGCTGGATTCCACTAGCTTTCAGGATTCAGTCCACAGAAGATAACATTTTAAGATGACTTTTTATGCACTTTGAGGGAAACTCACTCTTGTGCAGAGGGTCAGCACAAGTGACTATGCGCCGCCTAAACCCACTTGTGAGGATTTAGGTGTGGCACAAGTGGTGCATAGGCTCCTTTGCTCAAGGCAGAATTTCACTCTCTGATTGAAATTCATACTCCATGAGGTGAGCCTAAAATAAGCCAGTAACTCATTACCTTGCAGAGTTTGGCTTGATTGTTTTTTTTCCCCACATTCTCATTTAAAAAGAGCCAAGATAGCATTTTAATTTTTTTTAATACTCCTGGACTAAAATTTTTTAGGCCAAATCTCAGCCCAAAGCAATTTTTTCTTACTTGTGAACCATAAACAATTGCCAAATAGGGTTTACAATGGTAGCACTGTGTCTTTGAATTTAGAAACTGAACCATAATAAGTGTTAAAAACTGTATGGCGCCTTTAGCTACCTAGGGCAGTGACTTAGAGCTTTGTTGCTCTGAACAACCTACTTTACAATGGGAACATCCGTACTCTCCCTGTACAGCTTGGTATTAGATTAGTAATGGAGAATTGCATCCTTAATTGATGTTTTTTCTACTATAATTCAATTATATAAATATATTCAGATACTTTTAGGTTTATTCCGAAAATGAAATTTAATAGAAATTGAGAAACTGAAATACTTTTAAATAGAATATTTGTTTTTGAAGAATTTTAGAACTCAGAGATTATCAGAACCTTGGACCTGATTCTGCTCTCGGTTACATCAGTGCAAATCCAGAGTAACTCCTCTGACTTCTGGAGTTAATCCAGATTTATGCTGCTGTAACTGAGAGAGAATCAGGTCCACTGTATTTAAATATATCACCAGTGTTATAATTATGGGGCCTGATTCCCATTTACACTAAGGCCACTTTACTCCATTTTGGCAGTGTAAAGGACTTTGAAACGGGAGTAAATTATATTTACATCCATTTTAAGGATCTTTTGCATGGCTAGTGGTGTAAAATGGTCCTCGTGTAATGAGAATCAGACTCATGATATTTGTTTATATAGGACCAGAATCCGCACAAGCCAACTGGAGTTTTTCCATTGATGTTAATGGGCCATATACATTATCTACATTTTGCACAACTGTACTTTCACTTATGCATTCAGAAGACAGTTATTTATGACCCACACAGCACGTCAGCCCTGTGGGAAAGTTGGGTGCACTTTGATTCCTTAGTTTGAGTAGTTTAATGGGGAAAAACACCCGCAGATGAACCCACTCAGTTTTCTAGTCTGATGAAGTTTTCTGATGTTCACCATCACGGCTAAGAAGCTGGGTTAAGTGAGTAGCAGGAATGTTCACCTAAAAGCATCAACAATGTCAATAAATAAAAAGGTCAAAGCCAAAGCGTATTTACAAAAGCAAGGCCCTCGAAGGCCTCACGAGCTAGAATTACCTTGTCACACCATATTCCGGGGGAGGCTGGTATCTGACAACTGCTGCTTCTGTTCGTGCTGGCAGCGGAGCAGGGTAGGAGGGTTTGAGAATCTCCTGCATCATCCCCGAGTGTTGGTCGTTATAAAACAGCCCGTGTTCCTGAGGCTTGCTGATTGGTGACACCACCTGTTTGGCTTTGTAGGGGTACTCAGGTGGGGGACCTCTGGGGTCCATTCCTTTGCCAGAAGGCTGAGTGGGTGGGGCTCCTCCAGTTTTGAACCCTTTGTTGCTCCCTGAGGTAGGAGGGTGTTGTTTAGCACCATTTCTCTCCAAGGACAGCTGCATTATCCTCTCGCTTAGAGATCGGACATGACCCTGCTTAAGTTCTTTAAGTGCTTCATCTTTATGAGCCTGCCCACTGTTGGCCCGATTCACAGTTGGTCTCCCTTCGGTTCTCGATTTTTGACTGGACACTCCGGCAATGTAAAAACTTGGGCCAACAGCACCTGGCTGCTGGCCCCTAAAAAACTGGGACTGGGCCTTCGCCTCCTCGTAAGTCGGTAGTTCTTCATTGTTCTGATGAGGCTGAGTGGCCCTGGACTGTTTCTCCATCACAGTATTGTCCACCTGATGTTCTTGCCCCTGGGGTTCCTGCCGTGCTGACTGCTGGACCATTTGTGGATCTTCTTGTGTGAGGTTTTCTGTGGAAGAAAGTGTGCTCGTAGTGCTATTGGATGGTCCTGCGCTCCCTGTGGCCTGGTGCTGAATTGCCAGCAGATTCATGTTCTCATTTGGATTGCCATACCTCAGCTGCTCCTGGATCAATCTCTGTAATACTGTTCCAGCTGCAACATCCTCTGAACCTCTCATTTCCACCTCTGAGATCCCGAGGAAGTTTGCAGGGTGGAAGTTGCAAAGAGGGTCCTCAACTAAATATAAAACAGAAGAAAGTCAGGATTTATGTTTTCCAATGACAACATTATTCAAGGCATGTAAGTGCTGAGAAATCGTCTAATCCTTTTACACTAAGCGCTCTTCTTCCTCTCCTCCTTATCAAGAAATGCAGTATATACCATGGGAAAACTCTGAAATGCTATTGAAAATAATGATTTTGTACAGGTGTAACTGAGGGCAAAATTTAGCCATGAATTCTTAGTCCAGTAATTTTGATTCATTTCTAATAATGCTATTTCTTCATGAGTAATACTAAAAAGAATAATTTTGACATGTCAGTTCTAACAAGATGATAGGGTGACAGATGCAATACTATGTAAATCAGGTCTGCTCACAAAGAACTTTAGCAGTTAGATTCCCAGGTGTCAGACACCTTAAAAATACCACAGAGAGGTGGATTAGATAAAATATATGAGATAAATGAGATAGATAATAAAAAGGATGGCACAGGAGGACAGGCTTTAAGGAAAAGTCACAAATCTCTAAGTACTGTGTTTGAGTGGGGCCAAATACTGCATTAATTTGCACACTGCGAAACTCATCAACTTCAATAAGATTGCACAGATTGTAAGTAACTGCACAATACTTACTGTGAACTGATTCCAACCCACTTTTCCAACACATGAACCCACTCACCTAGTTTGCTACTGGTAACAATTTGCAACTAATGAACTGCAAAAAAGTGAAATATGTAGCCGGAGTCTCTGCTGAATTTCCTAGACTGTAGCAAAGCAATAATTCCGTCTACACAATCTCACCAGGGCTTGCTTCCCTCTCACTTACTATGCACCAGTTCCACAAGGGTGTAACTCCACCGAGACCAGGGAAGTTACTCCTGAATGACAGTGGTGTAAACAAGATTAGAATCAAGTACTCAGGAATTGGATATAATCATCACAAATTGTTAGGCAAGCAGGAAGCACCATACTGTGTTCAGTTTTTGAGGTCATTCTTGGAAATGTTATTTCTGAAGCCTGCTGTTCTCAGTTCTTCTAAGAGTTTTTTAGAAGTACCTAAAACAATTTTTTTCATTTGAAAGTAATTAAAAAACAAGTGTTCTTTCAAGATTTGGTACTTCCCTGAGGTTTAGCCTGTTATTGCTCACACTGTGTGATCACTTACATATAATTTGGATGCCAGACAGAAAAGAAAAACCCTCAGCTCTCTGCTATGAGAGTAGGCTACTTCCATTAACATTTTTGTGGCAAAGACTTAAGGATGATTGTAGGGTTTCCAGGGGAGAGTGGATGCCATGCTGTTTCACTATAGTCATGGCACCACATGCCACACACTCTGCAAAGTTCCTTCAGAGGACATTATCTGCCTATGCAGTGTCTAATCACTGCCAGGAAGTGGCTTGATCACACTATGTCAATGTAGTTGATGTCAATGGGACTACTCACGTGCTTAAAGTTACGCACGTGCTTAAGTGCTTTGCTGAATCAGGGCTTGAGTGCAGAGAGAACATATAAAAATCACTAAAATGTAAACTTTTTCACACTTTGCAAGGGATAAATTCCATTTAAATCTGCACAGTAACCAAGGCCCAATTTTTTTAAAATAGGCCAGTAAGGTGAGCCTGCAAAATGTGCAGATGCAAAAACACCCATTTACATACACAGCTGGAGACTGGTGTGTGCATTTACCCAATCTGTCCCTAAAGTTACCTATTTTGCATTTACAGTTGCTATTACTATTGATTTCTATTACTGTAGCATCGACAGGCCATAGCCATTAATCAGGAACCCATCAGGCTGACACACTGTAAAAGTATTCCTGCCCCTAAGAATTCGCAATTTAGGTTATGACAATACACAACATGTGGATGAGATAAACACATAGAAGGTGGCAAAAGACAAGGTTACGGTAAAAAAAGCAAGTTATCATAGATAAGCAACGGTCTCACTACAGCACCAGCCTAGCCAGTCATCCATTTGCACCCTCAGTTCTATATTCTGGGGACACAATTTAGTTGCCTATTTTTGAAAGCTTGGACCAAAATGTCTGTGCTTGTTTTTCACAGGATTCTTGCAGTCCTATATCCTAAGACGGGAGCCACCCTTGCCCACTGTTCGGTGAAGGGCAATTGAGTAAAATGATACGTTGCACGGGGTGAAAAACTATACAAGATAAAATCCAGATCTCGCACTCAAGTAAATGGCAAAATTTCCCTTGACTTCAATGGGAATCAAGATTTGGCCCACAATTTGCTTGTTTTTACAGATCATTCTGAAGAAACCCTAAAGATCTCTTCAAGGAGTCACTAACAAGAACTGGGGTTAATTTTACAGGCAGGTGTGTAAGGGTCCTTGCTTGCTTATCAACTTTATTGATTCGACGGGCTCTGCTGTTAACAGAGAAACATCAAGTCTTCTGGCAAACAGTTGATGATTCTGATAAAGAAAGCCAATGTCTTCCAGCATCTGGACAGGCCTACTGGGGTTGTAACAAGCAGATAAGGGGCCTATAAGAAAGAAAAATGGGATGTCAATGCCAATAAACCATTCAAATGAAAAGTCTTGCTGCCATGATTCATGCTGACTGTATACTGGAATAATGTTTTGAGTGTTGTTGAATGCAACTTTGCAGGAGCACCCATATTTCTTTTTTGATTCACATCATTTCAGATTTAGGGCCCATTCCTGCCAGGTCTGAGTGCTTTTTGGTGAGGTACTGAATATATTCAACTCTCATTGATTTCATTGGGAGTTGAGGGCACTCAGTATCTCTCAAGAAGTGTTCTGCAACTTGCAGGATTGGTCCTTTACTATGGAAAATTTATCCAAGGTCAGCCACCCAGTTGAGTGCTTCATAGGACAAATTTTCAATACAATGTAACATTGCTTTTTCTACAGTACCAAGAAGGTTTATACTACACCATAATTTAACACAACTGTTCTGCTCCGTTATACAAACCACAGGAAAAAATACGCCTCAAACTTAACCGTAAAAGAAAAGAAAGCACAGCTGTCCTTTGAACCAAACAGAGGAGGCAATTCCAGCTGTCCAAGGCCCTGCAGGTTCAAAACTAAGCACTGGAAGCTTCACAGCTCTGAGGTTCAGGATTTACTATATTCAGTTCAATATCACAAAAGCACTGTTAGACTGAGGGACCAACAACTGTTGAAGGTCTGCCATGTTGTGAACCATCAGGAATCTAGACTAGTTCTATGTCATTGGAAAGCTGGGAAACCCTCACCCGCAAAGGCAGAAAGAATTAATTCCTAGCCCTGGCAGAGTATGTAACATAAACTCATAAAATCACATTATTCTGATTAGTAAATTACTTCCATCATCACTGCATCAATTACCTTTTTAATCTGACATGATTTACTAAAATCAAGGTAAAACAGTTAAACTGTGTCTACATTGGTGTTAAGAGGGGTTTTCAACTGGGTTAAGATAACTTGATTGGGCTAACACCAATGCGAAAAGCAATTTTTTTCTTAGTCTAGACAGGGCCCAAATTAGAATTTGGCTACAATCCCAAGACTGACACCACTGCTCTTAAGAAATGCAAGAGATCTTGAATCATCATAAAGTGGCCTGAACCTTGGTCTTGCATCTCATCAGAAAGGCAGTCACTCAAACAGCACAAGACCATCAACACCAAGATAGAACATTGGTTCCGAAGAACAAGTGCCACCTACTGATTCATCAATACCATTCTTGCACCAACCCAGTTTAGCATTTGAGTTCCCCATCCAAATACTGAGCAGGCCTGATGCTACTTAGCTTATAAAATTTGGCAAGAGCGTAATTCAAGGTATGTCCACAAAATAGGAATGGGAAATAAATATAGAGATTGTATAATTGAAAGAAAGGGTTGAGAAATCCAAATATATATAACAGTCCCAAAGGCAGCAATCAATACAAGCTGAAGTCCATGAAGTATTTTCCACGGAAGTTCAGTGAACTCATGAATGTGTGTCATCTGATGTAGAACATAATTGTTTCATAGAGTACCATCTCCACCATATAGGTAGAGATAACATGACTCAGTGTGTACAGATGTTCTTAATATGGCAAAAGGAAGATCTAGCTAGAGCACAGACAGAACTACATCATGCATAACAATGCCCACAGTTCTTAGGGATGCCATAATGCTAACAGAAATTAGAAGTATGTCTTCTACTCTCGTCAGCTCACTATTCCACCTACTACCTAGACTCAGTTCCTCCTGACTGATGAGCTCCCTTGCTCCCTCAATCTCCTACATCTTTAAGCATTCCCTAACTCCTTTTCCCCACCATCAAGCATGCCACTGTCGCTCCTAGTCTCAGAGAATTTTCCATCCAATTACTACCCTTCTCCCCTTCACTGCTGAACTCCTTGAATGTACATTCTAATCCTTCTGACCTGTCTTCCTCTCTGCTAGCTCCCTCCCTCAATCCCCTTCAATCACCATCTGCCTGCTGTGTTTCACTGAAAAAGCCCTTTCCAATGACATCAGTGAACTTTCCTGGCCAAGTTGCATGACCTCCTCTCTATCCTCATACTCCTTGATTTATAATCTTCAGAATGGTCTGTCACTCCCCACTCTTCCTCAGAGCTCTCTCTCTCTCTCTCCCTTGTAGGCTTCATAGACTCAGAGACTTTAATGTCGGAATGGACCAGCTAGTCTGACTTCCTGCACAAGGCAGGCCACAGAACCTCACCCTCTCCTGAAATAGACACCTAACCTCTGGCTGAATTACTGAGGTGCTCAAATCATGGTTTAAAGATTTAAGTTACAGAGAATTCACCATTTACACTACTTTAAACTTGCAAGCAACTGGTGCCCTATGCTGCAGAGGAAGGCAAAAAAAAAAAAAAAAAAAAGCCCCAGAGCCACTGCCAATCTGACCTGAAGGAAAATTCCTTTCCAACCACAAATATGGCAATTAGTTAGACCCTGAGCATGTGGGCAAGACCCACCAGGCAAATGCCTGGATAGATGCCTGATCTCTCTTGTTTCTCTGCTTATCTCTGATTCTTCAGGGTCTCTCAGACATTCCTCCTTCTCCCTTCCCCCCTCTTTCTGTCAGAGTCTCTCAGGGATCTGTTCATGAGCCTTTTCTTTTCTCCCTCTGCACCTTTCCCCTGAGAAACCTCATCCTGTTGCACAAATCAAATCACCTGATGGCTTCCAGATCTACCTACATTATCCCCTTCCGCCAAATATGTATTCTTGGCTGCCTTTTTGATATCTCTCTCACTTCATCTTTGCTCCTTTCTCTACTACTGCTGTCAACTCCACTCTCTTTCAGCTGTTCTTGAAATCATCCATGACTCTTCCCACTCCACCCTGAATATTACCGCTGACATTAAAACTGCCTGTTTTCCTCTATAACCACTCCCAAGTCCACCTGCTTCTCTCCACTCCCACCACGTCCAGGCCTGATTGCCTCTTGCCTCAGTTGCTGCAGTCTCCTCCTTTCTGGCTTATCTAATGATCACCTCAGTCCTCCTTTCAATCACTCCAAGATGCAATCACAAAATTCATGTCCCTTGCCCACTACTCAGACCATGTCCAGCTGCTGTTCAAACTCCATCACCAGCTTCTCATCACCATCTGCATCAGACTAAATTCCTTCTCCTTGCCTCTAAGGCCCTGCACAACCTAACTTAGGCCTACCATCTGCTCCTATCTCTTTCCATGCCAACTCCTGTCTCCACACGCTTCTCAGGCTGCATGACTCACCATCCCCTTCGTGTTCTTCTCCAAGTCTTAGTTCAGAGCAGGTTTTCATGCTGCCCTATAAGCCTTCCCTCCCTGCCTCAGCCAAAAATACCTCCTTTCTCCTTAAGACTCACTTCTTCAAGGAGGTCTATCCTCAATAGTCCTTTCCTAAGACTGGTGTTTACCAACTAGCTGAGCATTTACTAATTAAATGAGTAAAAATATTTATTTTGCTAAAAAAAACAACCAACCAAAAGTCACAGAACTACCAAGACATGAGCTAAACTGCACCCCTCATTCACTCTGCCTTTTCCACTTCCCATTACTCCCTCCTGTGTCTGAATACTCCCTGTCCATATTATCTTCCTAGGCTGAAAAATTCTTTACAGCACGGATCTTGAGTCTGATTCTCCACTTCCACTGGTTTCATGCTCATGTGGCACGGACATCAGCAGATTTACATCAGTGTAAGTTAGTGGAGAATCGAGCTCTTCATCTTCTCCCCTGTCTGTAGCAGGTTTATTTGGTTGTCATCAAATAAATAATAAATGACAGGCAGCATACAGCATGTTGGCAAGAGAGACAAGCAGCCAAGGATGATACAAAGTAATTTACTCTGATTATTCGGAGTAAGATAAGGATAACTGAATATTTGATAGCACACACTGCACACATTTTAAATGATATTTGGGTTCAATGAGCCAAGCTCTGCTCTCAGTGTCATTAGAGACTCTTCCCTGAATCAATTCCACTGCCCTCAGTAGGGCTGAAGGAGTGTAACTGAGGACAGAATTCAGCCCAATACCTTCATAGACACTGAGATGCAAACTCTTTTTTTTTTTTTTTTGTGGTGCTCAGAGAAGAGAAAAGCAGAGTTGTCATGAAATGTTAATGAATTCACCATTTGATCTTTCAAATTAGGCATGATCTGCTGTACCGAATATCTAAATTCGGTCGGGAAGGAATTTTCCTCCGGGGCGGATTGGCAGGGGCCACGGAGGTTTTTCGCCTTCCTCTGCAGCATGGGGCATGGGTCGCTTGCTGGTGGATTCCCTGCAGCTTGAGGTCTTCAAATCTCACTTTTGAGGATTTCAATAACTCAGTCATGGGTTCGGGGTTGTTATAAATGTGTATGGGTAGGGTTTTGTGGCCTGCCTTGTGCAGGAGGTCAGACTAGATGATCATATTGGTCCCTTCTGACCTATGAGTCTATGAGTCTATGAGTCTATTTAGGGAGCAACAGGAAAAGATTACTCAATTGGGCAAATATAAAGCAAAAAAGAATTGTCAGATTATCAGGGTAAGTTGCTCTGGAACTTGTGTTGATATCAATATAGACCAAAAAATATCTGTCGAATGGAATTTTCATTTCTAACATAATTATATAATATTCTGCTACAAAATAATGTTGTAACAACCTAACCCCTGCCTACCTCACACACACAAAATTCCCTTTGAATTAAGCAGTGGGCGTTTTGCATAAAACAAGCCTAGATTTGCTTTATGACTTTAAGTTGTATACTGCAGCACATCAGAAAAATTTAAGCAAGGAAAACAAGCTGTCATCCTCTACTGCCAACCTCAAATATTCAAAAATCATGAATCAATCCCCCAAAATGACAAAACTGTCTTAAAATCATGAGATTTAAAAAATAATAATAATAATTTGGGATTCTGTTTACTTGCCTGGTTGTTAAGCCTATAGGCTGCACTCGCATCATGTTTTCGAGCTTTTTTCTGCATTTATGAGAGCTAGCATCTTTCTTTTTCAATTAAAACAGAAATTCTCACCCAATCACTTGTCTCCAGGAGCCGGAGGTTTAAGTAAAACATCAATCCCACAAGACTCACAAATACACAAGTTTGACAACCAGGACGATCTCCCAAAGTGTTCACATGCAGAGCCAGATTCTGATCTCAGGTACACCAGTCCCAATTGCAAGTAACTCCAGCCCAGGCAAAAATTGTCCCTCTCTGCATCATCTCTTATTGTAATGGTGTTTCATGTTCCACGTGCATAGGTCTGAATAAAATGTCAGATTTAATTGACACAGAAAATGTACACCAGTTTATGTGTAAAACAGAAAATAGTTGCTGAAAGATCCGTGCTTGGCAGAGGGCCAGAACTCAGACATACACAATAAAATAAAACTTGAAAGCTATTTAAGCTTAATAGGCAATTTCAGTCCAAGTCACAGGTCTCTCCTCTTTGTGTATAATGTTATTAATGGAGTTTCAACAACTGAGCGTTTGTCTCTGAAGGAGAAGGGGCTGCTCCCAATAAAGACAATGGCAAAACTTCCACTTATGTCAATGGACTGCGCTAACAGAACTCACCCCAAAGTCACTTTACCAGGCACAGCCTTTGTTCCCATGTACAAACTCTTAGAGGTGGTGACTGACACTTTCCAACAAGGCATTTTATCATGCTGCTCCCTTCAGGTGGATCGCCAAGACACAGCCTTCTCTGCATTCAAGCCTACCTTAAAAAAACAGTTCTTCCATAACACCCACCAGAAATGAACTTGCATAAGAGAAAACACCTAAACACTACGGGTAAGATGGGCAACCAGACAGAGGAGAATTCTCCCAGAGCAGGCAATGCATAAGGCCATCCTAAGTAGCCCTTTTGGAGGGCCTTGGGTGGGACCTGAGGCTTGTAGAAGGGGCACTCGCGGGATTTGTGAGCAATGCCACTTCCCTGTGGCAGCCTAGGAAGGGCTGCCCAAGTTATACCATGTGGAGTTTTGGCCCCTAGCACAACCTGAAATCAAGGTGCAAAGCACAAGAGACACAGCACTGAATCTCACCCTGAGTCCTCTGGGTCTGGATTTCCTAATGCGACCCTTCTTCCACGTCTCTGTTTCCAAAGTGAACTCTCTGAGGCAGGCAATGTTTTCACCTCTGTGTATCGTACAATGTCATACCCCACATTGCACAGTAGCGCTGGTTCTAAACCAACTAAATACTAACACAAAGCCCAAGTTCTCACCTTGTCATTGTCCTCGTGACGACGCAATGAAGGAAATCTCTATGGGAGTCTTTCATGGCTGGACGCTGGGCCAGCCTGCTGGGAACATCAGGCCAAGTGGCAGCCCTCCACAAAACACACATTGCTGCTGGCCCAGTTATGGAAAGCCAGCGATCACCGGACCATACACTGAAACAGGCAGGAAGAGATCTAGAGGGTCAGAGCCACAGGCAGCAACAGTGCTGCTGAAAACCAGTGCTGACAGCAAATGGGAGCAGGCAGGAAGAGAAAGTGGATTGGCAGCAAGAGAATGGCAGGCAGGACATGTAACCATATGAAAGCTGATTCTGAGAGAGACTAAGACAAGGAATCAGCTCCTTAGAAAGTTACTATTTGTGTCTCGACCCATTCAAGCAGCAGGTTATCTATCTCCCACGTTGAAAAACAAACTGAATTTGGGAGCATTGCTGGGAAGGAAAGTGGAACAGGAAAAACAGAGTGACGGATGTGGCAGGCATTTATTTTCTAGCTCTTTGGCTCACAGTGGCTTTTTTGCTTTACCCTGCCTGGAAAGGGGCCTTTTCATTCTTGCATGAATTACATATTCAATAATTTGTTCTTTAATCATCAGAAGAAAGGGATGGAAGGTGATTGCTTTCAACACTGTTTTTAAACAGCAGTTATGGAGAGAAGGGAAGTGGTTAGTATCTGGAAAGACAAGAGGGAGACAAAGATGTGTATGGGTGTGTGCAAGAGAACTAAGACTAGGAGAAATAATGTGGAAGTACTAATAGATCTTTATTATTTATATTACCATAGCACCTAGGACCTAACCAGATCAAGTCCCCATTGTGCTAGATGCTGTACAGACATACAAGAGACAGTCTCAACCCCAAAGAGTTTATAGTCTGAGATCCTGATTCACTGCATCACCAGCGCAGGAAGAGAAAAGACAACATTACAGCACCATGGATTGGGCTTTGTGTATCTAAAGCCATGCATATGCAGAACTGCTGGCAGTCCAAATGCAAGCCTGGTATTTGCTTCTAGTTCCGGGGGCTGGTAATACAGTCCATCACTTTGAGCTGTTTCAAATCCTCTCTCGGGTGGTAGTAACCCAGATCTGTGGCCATCTGACGGCTGTTGACTGACCAATGTGAAATGGGTTACTGATCTCAGTCCATTTCCTAAGAGACATGTATCCACATAATCAAAAACACCATCCTAAAACTGGGAGCCTAGCAGTCTCCACAAAGGAATTAAGGATGGGTCTAGTGACTGTCCCTGATCTGTGGGTAACAAGGGCAATTCAGACACCATAGCTGTTAATTCATCCCCAACATACACCAGCACTGTTTCCACTTGAAAATAAATACTGCTTAGTTTAGTTAGCTCCTGTGAGCCACATCTGTCTAGACATAATTCAGGTGGGGCAGCTAATCCCCCCGCTTTCCTTCGCTCTTAGCACTTTTGTTTTCTTCTCATTCTCTTATCCAACATGTGGATGTAACTGAGCAAACGTAGCAGCTAAATCAGTGAGACCCTTCATTAGAAGCATTTCTTTAACTGGGTAATTCCTGATACGGTTTCTGTTTCACTGTATACTGGCTGAGAAAGGGGAGTTTGGAGCTGATGTCCACTGCCAATGAGACCAGAAGACAGACACCTCCTGCCACCCCACGTTTTAAAAGGATCACTCTTGAAAGCAGAACTTCTTGGAGCTTTGGCAGGGAGCAGCTAAGACAAACACCTCCACCTCCACAAAGCTGAGGACCGGAAACGTCGCAGGCTGCACAGTCCAGAATGGTTGATCTGGACAGACCATGAGAGCTCTGATTCAGATAGCTGACCCTGCTCCCATGAGGAAGAGGAGGATTTCTTCTGGTTCCTTTCTCCTGGGAAAGCCCCTCAGCCTGGAGTGCCTTGGCACAGGGGATTCTCAGGAAGAGATGGGGCAACTTAGCCTCTTTGGGGATGTTGTCTTTGAGACCAAGACCATTGGAAGAATCTCCTGCTCCTACATGCTGTCAGAAGATGACAGAGCGTGGTGGAACAAGCAAATGCCAGCCTCTGCCACTTCTTAGGTAGTTTGTGCTTGAGCCCTTCCTTTGTCTCTCATGCTTACAACTCTGTCTGAAAGGGAGCAGTTTGCTGTGTCTCAACAGAGAATTTAATGCTTAACCCACTAAGATTTCTTCCGCCACCATGGCTTGTTCTTAGTTTCATGTGACTCCTTTTCTGTGAAGCCCCCTTGGGAAGCCTTTGGATTGTGGCTGAGAGAGGGATTGATCCCAGGGTTGCCTACCACAGGAGGATAGGCCCCCAAGGGGCCACCAGATGGAAAAAATGCAGGTCTAAGACCCCCTCAGTCCTAGGGGGTCTTGGATAAAGTCATTTACCTGCTGATGCAATAGGAATTGCAGCTCAGGGGATCTAAGGATAGGACTGGATGGGAAAGCCCCTGATACAGGCTCAGAAAGAGTGATTAGAAAACTGGTGCTGAGCTTAAAGGTCCCTGCAACAATCTAATGGCTCTATAGTCACTAGCAATGGCTGGCGATATGAGCTCAAGTACCTTGGGGGAGTTTCTGGGTCCTTTTACTGGACCTCCCTTTGGATGCTGATACTTGAAGGGGTATCCTCCACTAGCTACTTGTCCTGGGCAAGGGTCACTTGATCCAGAGCCATTGCAGAATAGTGTAGGCCATAGCTTCCTGGTGGATGCTACACTGGAAAGGCCTGGTTGCTTGTTACAAAGATAGACACAGGTCCCCTTCCAGACACACAATGATAGGCAAGTGCAGGATGTGTAGTTCTGCCTTTAAGTTCTGTCTCCAAAGTCACAAGCTGGCCAAAACTCTGCAGACCTTGTTCCAATTAAGAAACAGCTATTCAGAGTATTGACCTGCTAGGGCACTGTGGTGGGCCTTAGGGGTGACGCTTCTGACATGTTTCAAAAAGCCACTTGACCCTTGAACTTAAGCAGTACCATAACTATGGGAATGACCTCAGAAAAAGGGGGAGCTAGAGGCAAGTACTTGGCCCACAGTTGAGGACAGAAAAATTTATCTTGGCAGTAATCATGCTCATGGACACCAAGCGCGATTGACTAACTTGAGACTGGTACGGGCATGGCATCAACGCACTGACCTGTCAAAATCAATGGGAGCTGCAGATGTTCAGCATCTCTGCAAATCCAGTTCAAGGCGCCAGGTTTTCAGAAATGAACAGCTCCCATTTAGGCCCCCGAATGAAGGACCCAGCATCCTACAGCTCACACGAAGAACAGTGTGAAAATGAGCCGTTTTGAAAATCCAACTAATTGTGCTGCCTAAATGGAAGGTGTTCCAAGCTGAGCACTTTTTAAAATCTTGTTTCTCAAGTTAGGACACTCCTCTGCTCCTTCTCCCCCCCGCCAAAAAAACAGAGGCACTCAGAATCACTAGTCACTTTTGGGAATCTAAGCTTACCTTTTCAATCATGGATGAGAGATAATTAGGTGAGCTGATCCTGAGTGGTTCTGAAAAGCACAACTCATGGGTAGATTGCTCAGAACTATGCTGAGCATTTGCTTAGAACCGAGGGGATTTTTAATTAGATGAAATTTCCAGCAGATATATGCACCCAGAACAGAGTCCAACAAAACTTTGATAAGCAAATCAAATAAAGAATTTAAAAGAGCCTTCTGAGTTCTGCCAAAGATGTTTCCCTGGAGCAGCCAGAGGCTGCTGCCTGAAGTGCCTTTGTAAAGTAACAGCCAGGTAAGGTGCTTTTATAAGAGGTTTTTGGTTGGTTCCAACAAGTATCACTGAAAAAAATGATACAGCCATTTGGCTGGAGAGGGGGCATTACGGAGTTTATTGTTTATGAAAGATGCTAGATTGACAGCCTTGGAGATTAACATTCTCTGTCTGTAGAACAGGTACAGCACAGGCAATGGCACTGGTAATACAAGCTTCACCACACAGTCCCGTCAACACGCACCACCACAACCTGCAGGGTCTTTCTCAGCCTATGGGGACAGTGCAGGTTAGCCTGAGCTCTCTGGTTGGGCTAGGATCTATAGGGGAGGTCGCACTGCAGTGGCTGTACTGATCTGCTGATACAATAATTTTGGTCTCTCTCTAATGCCCTCACTCCGGTCTATTTCACTAGTAAAAAATTCACCAAAATAAGATCTCTCTGAATTTTTTAAAAAATGGCAGGGAATCACCCTGGTGCTTTAAATAAGTCAGTTGAACAAGTTATTGTGCACACTGATTTGCTTACACTTACATAAGCACCATAAATATACACACACACACACACACACACACACAATGAACCAATACTCCAGTTAACTACCAAATAATGCAAATGCATGCTAACTATGAGCTTTAAATTAGAAAAAAAATAAGGCAACAGAATCCATGCTGAATTTGTTTTGTCTGAATATTCAGTATATTATTATAGCAACTCTTTTATGGATTTTTAACCTGCTCACAAGGCCACTTCGGGTGGAAACTCCCCCCACCATCCTCCCATTACCATGTCCCCTCTTCTTGTCTCTCCTTCTTCTGGGGGTGCCAGGCACAGGCTCCATATGCCAAGCTACAGGATGGAGGATCTTTTTTCTAGGAACATCAACTCTCTGACAGATGCCGCATACAGCAATTGTGCTGGCAGCTCTGGGGATGCCTCCAGGTCTTCCACATGCATGGACTGCTGACAGGTTTTCTGGATGTACTTGTTTTCTGGATGCCTGAGCACCGTTTATTTTTGATTTTGATGTATTTACAGTTAGCTAGTCATTTGTGAACAACTCAACATCAGAATTTCTTTGGTAAATGGAATACTTCCCCCCCACTATACAAATAAATGGCTAAATCCTGCCGTCCAAGAGTATGCTGCAGAAGGTCCTGAACACAGCCTGCTACAGCAAGAGGGGTAACATAAGGAGGGTACGCTTCGTCTTCTCCTTCCCATGCACTGAGGAATACACCTCCATGACTTCCACCCTGCGTCTGATGAAGATGGATCTGGGGATGGGATCATTGCAGATTCCCTAGCATTGGGGAAGTGTAGTAGGCAATGGATGCTATTGTAGCCCAGAGCCCTGTCCGCAGGTTGGAGAGACAGATATGGATGCAGCCAACCCCATGTATCTTTCCCCCATCCACAGTCTTTGCACACAAGCTGTTCAAGGGAACGAGGATTGGGTCCACTGCACGGTTTTAGCTATGAGAATCATCATACAGACCACAGCCTAGCCTCCTGTATTTCTCATTTGTCATATGAGTTTTCTTGGTTACTCAGACAAGAATGTAGTCACTGGCCTGTACACAAATATATTTTTATGTGGGTAAAACACTTATTCTAAAGAGAGAGTCATTGCCAGCATTGAATGTACCAAAATTTGACATTTGACTATAGAGAGATATGACACTCAAATACGTACAGATAGATCCTGTAAGCAATCTAGCTAACTATTTCTAATATGTCTCTTCCTATGCCTAGGCACTCTGTTCTGGAGAGTACGATTCCATGGCCATTGTATGCACGTACAAATCAATGCATGGAGCTATGCAAGTTTATACCAGCTGGAAGTGGTAGGAGCCTAATACCTTTGAGGAGCTGGGCCATAGTCTTTATAGATGGAAACTGGCATAGCTCCAGGCACCGATTTGTACATCCTGAGGATCTGGCCCTATATCAGGTGTTTAGATAATCACATAGGCCCAATTCTGCTACCTATAGTGACACTGAGCAGTGCCTTACTCTGCAAGCAGTCCCGCTGATCAGCAGGATTTTATATGAAGTGTGAGTAAGGATGGCAGAATCTGGCCCATGGGTTTTGTCTATTATACCACCTCCAGTTGAGATCCTTTCGGAGCTCGGAAGCCAAGCAAAGTCTGGCCTAGTCACTACTCAAACAGGGGAGTTGTATGATGTGGCAGAGAGTGGGTTTGGTGATTCAGTAGGTGGTACTCTCCTGAGTTAGTATAATCACCAATGTCTGCACGGGGCCACGGAGCACTTTTTAGATGACAGTGCCATTTTTTAGTCCTGACCACACCAGTCATTAAATTGCCCACAGGCACTTTTTGCAAGAAATAAATTTAACTCTAATGTCCAGACCACACTCCAATTTGAGTAATTCCATCCTGCCTACCTATATTTCCTCTGCAGCTTCAATTTTATTGTGACGGGGTCAGACTAGATGGCTACCAGAGAGTGCTACTATTTGAGATCCAGGAAGCTTGTGCCCACCCACTGCCAAAGATCCCTCCCCCAGCCTAAGGGGAAGAGCCACTGGACCCGGGACTCAACTGATTTCAGGGGACAACTAATGAGAAAACAGGAAAGGGCATGAGGGTCAAAAGGAGGAAACCGGAAGGGGACACCGAGCAGAGAACCCCAGACAGTGCCCACTGCTACCGGAAGGCGTCTAGGGAGCCAGTGGATGCTGCCCAGAGGAACTCTGCCTGGATGCATGAATGGATGGAGGAACGGAGATAAGCCCCACAGTGGCAGAGCACCACCTCAGCCAACCTCCTCTCCTTGGTGTTATAGATGACCACCTTGGCTAGCACTAGGAGGAGACTGACGAGGAGGTCCCATGACTTTGTGCAGCCCCCGATGGGGTCTGCATAGAGGAACAGGTGCGGGGAAAAGTGCAGCCAGAACCTCAGCAGGAGGTTCTGGAGGAACTGGAATAGGGGCTGCAGCCTGGCACACTCAAGGTAGACGTGCGCCAGGGTCTCCCTCATGCCACAATGTGAGGCTGCTGCTTGTAGGGTCCCTGGGTTGGGGCTGGGACTGGGGCCCCCCCCACCAGCCATTCACTGGAGGCGCAAGAGCCCTGGAGAAGTGGCAAGGGCCTGTGAGAACCAGAGACAGGACGAGGAGCTGGCAGGGAGTGGCCATCTTGGAGAAGCTGTATTACCATCCCCCACAACCAGAGGGTGGAAGAACACTCAAGTGTGAAACAGTTCCCTGACCTACCGCTAGAAGGAAGTGCTGGACCCACGAGGTAGAGGCAGAGCTTTGCCACAGTATCAAACAGCCCTCCTTAACTCCTCTCCAAATTGCTGTGCCCCATTAAACAAGTGTTACCTTCAACCTTGCATGCATTTCTATTGGTGGTGAACTGTGCATGTGCACATGCATGTCTAAGGCAGACATCACAATGTATTGATCTAGGAGGTAAATATTGTCTGAAGCAAAGCCAAGGTCAATATTTACCTCCAGCAGCAATAAATCTTGATGTTCACTGAAACAAGAAGCCAATATGAGTGTTATTATATGCATTTATTTTTGAAATCATTGAAATAGCTAAGCCAAAATTCAATCAAGTTGCATAAATGGCTGACATATTTTCCTTTTAACTTGACATTTATCCAGTGTTTCCTGCATCAAGTCCAATACCTTGTAGTTGACATGGATCCTAAGCATATTTAGGACCTGATCCAACTCTCATTGAATTCAACAGGAGCATGATTGAGGCCATGTTTTGCACTATGTTAAATTCCAGCATCACCGCTACTCACTAAATGATGGCCACTTGCACCTATTTTCTATGTATTATCTTTGTATTATGGTATTTTTCATATCATATAGAAGGAGATATATTCAGAAGGATAATTATACCACATTTTATAACTTCTTACTAGTTTGTTACCATTCTAATGACTCGTGTATTAAGACCAATGGAGGTGAGTAATTGGCCAATACAGAGGCAGAAGAGTGATACCCAAACATTTCCTGTTTCTGATGTGAGCTTAGTCTGGTGTTCAGGAAGGATCCAGTGCAAAACTTCAGGTATTGCTCATTCCTACCAAAACAAAGGAGAAATACTATATTTCTTCAAATTATAATGGTACATCCAGGAAACAGAATTCTTCCCCGAAGCAGGTGTACAGACAGCCTTTATTTGACTGATTGGAATAAATGGGTTATTAAAAGCTAGGGTGGAAGCTTATGTGGAAGTGGAAGACACAGAAACTTTCAAAGTAAGTAACAGAGACACAAGCAGCTCCAGCTCAGAGAAGTAGAGTCCCAGCCATTAACCTCCTGAGTACTAAGTAACACTCAGTAACTCCATAGTTCCAATAGAATGTTGCTAATTTCAAGAATGCTGCATTCTATCACTGTGTTAGAGAACAGCAATGGAAGGGTTACGACAAATTTTTCTAAACCCAGACCTGAAACAGGATTATTTCCAAACAGTGTGCAACTTATTTGGATGGTTTAAAAAAATGTGTGTTTGCATTGTGAGTATAATGTATCTCCTTCTACAAGGCACAGAAAATACTTGTCTTACAAAGATAATACATATAAAACAGCTGCAAGTTGCTACCATTTAGGCACACGTCATGTGATAAACCGCGTAACATTAATTTCTCTCACACTTCTCACCATCTCCCCTGCACCTTGATCTCTTCTCAGTCATCTGGATGTCTGTGGCATATTCTGCTTTAGTTGTACATTTGGCACTTCCTCTGACATTCATCCGAATTCCGACTGAGGAACGTGACTAGAGTGTTCAACAGAAAGTCATGGTGCAGAGTGGAGGAAAATATTTCCTATGAGAAGTTTTCTAACTTTTACTAGATTGAGCAGATGATCCTAAAAGAGATTGAGGCCTCTGAAATCACATTTGAACTAATCTTTTGAAATTGAAAAGAGAATAAGTGGATTTTACATCTTCCTGTAAGTGATTTTGTGGTTTATAAAGAATTTCCAAAAATGATACAGAGAATGAAATTTATTTTAAATAGTTTCAGACTCTACACCAGTCCCAGTCCCACAGCCAATTTGGGGAGGATTATAACCACGCTACCCTATTTGCAAAGTATTTTTCTCTCCCCTGTGGCTCCATGAGATTTTTTTGTAACAAACAGTGGAAACTGACTACTCAGGGAAACCAGTGAAACAACTGCGACGAAACTGCTATCAAATGCACAAAACGAACTGGAAAAACAAAGCAAGATTCTGTACTGTACACAGCGCAGAAGTCAAGCCCACAAGGGAGGTGAGGTCTAGATGGCTTTTTGATGCCTAACTACACTTCCCAGATTCCAGGTGACAGCGTGGACTTAAACAGCCCCCAATGTAAGTAAGAGAAGCCGCACAGACTGCTCCATCTTACTGTGTACAATTTTCACAGAGATCCCGTAGAACTTACATCAGCCCTATGCTGCTCCTGGACTACGGAAATTCTCCCCTGATGCCTTGAAGCACCTGTCTGGCCCCTATAGCTGCTGCAGTCATGCATATGGGCCAGAGCAGGGGAGAATATTTTTTTCTTCTCTAATCTCTTTCAGTTACAGTCATCTCAAGCGTTACCTGTAAGTAGGTAAAACACTTTGGAAAGAGTAATTTTTTTAAGGCGCTGGTGTCTCTTTCAAGTCACGAGTTGCAATGCTAATTATGACAAGCTGCTAAAAGAGTCTCAATGTACAACATCCAGGCACAGATGGTTCATTCACACGTTTAAAATGATCTCACACTTAGCTTCTTGTTTTGTCTTCTTCCCAAGGACTTTCAAGCTGAAATACTCCTAGGTTTGGTGGTGCGATTTTCACGATACTAGCGTGATTGTTAGATAATGCCCATGCTCATACCAGCTAAGTTCAACAAGAACTAACGTACCAGTGCTTGCTCAGAAATGAAAGACATTAAAGAAGCACATGCTCCTCACTACACAAGGATCTGATTTACATATCATTGAGTTATATGATCTGAAATGCTTCTTATAAATACAAAAGAGAATATGTAGCATTTTCTTCCCCTGCTATACAGTGTTGCCAGGACTGGACAGAACCTAAGTCTCATTGCTAATTTTTTTTTTAAGTATAATAGAAAAATCCACCACAGTAGAATACAAAACTAGTCAAGGCACCAAGCAAACAGACCATTGGATCTTATACCCCCTCACCAGCCAGGATTCACCTGACTGAAGCAATCTCATTAAACTGACTGCACCCTGGGATGAAGGATGGTCTTGTTATAGAAACACTATCCTGAGACTCTCCAGAGCCAAGTTCACAGCTCATGTTCTCCAGGGGTGTCCTCCATGAGGCACCACGGCCAGGGATTCCTGCACTGTGCCACCTCCCCTTTCCAAGAGGGAAGGTGGTGGTGCATAAAGGGAGATGTAGCCTAACCACAGAGCCCAACACGTGGAGGAGAATAGGAGCATGAGGCACCTACACTACAGTTGCCATAAGGCACTGTGGCAACACTTGCAAAATCAAACTTTTTATTTTTTGTTTGCAGATTTCCATCAAAAACAGACATTTTCAGTGGAAAAAAGATGAAAATGAAAATAAATTGTTTTCATCAAAATTTTCAATGGGGAAAAATCCCATCTTTTGACATCTGGCCATGGTACCTCTGAAAGAGAGTCCTACCCATACAGGAGAAGAGGGCCATTGAATTTAGGTCTTAAGAATCCCAGGCTAGTGGCTTCACCATAGGACCAACTTTCACCCCACAGCACAGTCAGTTAAAAATCTATCTTAAAATCATCTGTGGACTAAAAAGATGGGGGGAGAGGGGGAATCTGCTGCCTGGGAGATCCACTGATAGATCCCTGAACTTTTCATGCTCTAATTTCAAAGGGCACACGTGCGTACATTTTAGACCACTTATATGATGGTACTATTCGGGTGCCATTTTGCTTTTATCTTGGACCCTTTCCTGTTTTCACCTGGACTCTGCCCAATATCCCTTATCTGCTTGCTGGATTGCAGCCTTTAAACAGCTGCAATTTAAAAATAATGCTTCCAAAATTTCTCTCTTCACAGTTCTCAACCCAATCCCACTCCACCCCCCAAAATAAATAAAAATGATACTGCCCTGAGGATAACAATTATCAGTCCTGCACCTAGATCAGTGACAAGATGACAGCATAATACTCGAGACAATGAAAAAAACAAAGAGCTGGATTCTCCATTGCCTTCCACCTGGGTTAGCCACTAACAAACGTGCCCAGTAAGTACAAAGTTGTTGTAAAATGCCACCAGATTGAAATGGCTACAATTTACACTCACTTTGCACAGATTTAAGGAACTACACAAGGTGCACAGCCACAAAGAATCAGGCCCATATGCTTTAACTGGTAAGAGAGTTAGGATTCACCCTTTGCAATAGGAGATACAGCATTTGCTTCTGGCCCTGGAAGACAACTTAAAGCAACTGCATTATGATCTACAGAATAAAGATACTTGGCATGCACTTTAGAAGCCTCTAAATAGTGTTAACTACGATTTTTCTCTTTCTCTGAGGCCCGACCAGCTGGATCTATGATACTACAAATTGGATTTATAATAAGGATTTAAAAAAAAATTTAACCAGTAATTTTTTTTTAAGTTGTCACTTTGCTCGTCAGTAACATCAAGGGCCAATGGCATGATCATACTGTCTCATGTCAGTGTTGCTACTCAGAGATAGAAGGTTAAGTATTATACATTCTGGAGAGTGGAAACTCTCCTTGAAACACTGAAATATAGAGGATGACGTGGAGCCTGCAATTCAATGCATTGGAAGCACCTGTTTGTCATCCATATATCAAACTGCTTCAATTTACAGGACAAACATTTGCAAAACTCCAGTCCATGGTATGATACACTGTGTTAGTCCCTTTAAAAATTATTACAATTTCAGGTCTCAGAAAACACCAATCACAATTAATTTCACCTAGACATTCTACCTGATTAACTATATTCATGATATGCAAGTACAAAGAGACATGAACTGAAACCACAAACTTGTGAGCACAAAAAGGAAGTTGGGGTGGGGCCAGAACAGAAATAGTAGAAAAATTGTACAGTATTTTTTAAAAATTAAACTGTATAAGTTTATCTATACCTTATTACCTAATCTACTGATTTCTGTATCTTTTATAATTGGTAGACTCAACAAATCACAGAATAAGGATCCACAATATTTTGCTTTATCAAATGTGAATGATTTCTGGGTGACAGAAACAAGCATTGGGATTTTTTTCTCAAGTTCTTTAAATGGCACATCAAAGGGAAAAAATTAAAAAATCAGTTCAAATATTACACCACCTGACATTTTCAAAACATTACATGGAATTCACAGTCAGTCACTCCTGATGAATTGCTTTTAAAATGTAGTGGTTTAACTAAATGTGTGACACACACAAGATCTGGTAAAATAACTGTTTTTATTTCCTGGTCCCAGTCAAAAGACAGGGATCAGGATTACTGAAAGACACACATTGTCACATGGCAGAGATCAGAATCTACTGACACTAGTAGCCACTTTTACAAGTGGTTTAAAGATTTGACTTAGGCAGGGTCTACACTGATGGCAGCAAATTTGCCGCCGTCAGATCAATTGCTCTGGATTGACTGAGCGGTCTGTGTAGACCCACTCAGTCGATCCAGCAAGCGACGCAGGAAAACCACCCCGGTACGTGGCATAGCGCTGCGTCGAAGGGAACGCTGTTCCCGTCAGCCCAGCACAGTGTGGACGGCACGCAGAGCAGACGCTGCAAAGTCAACGGGAGATACGCAAGCGATTTACGTCACTTGCGTATCTCCCATCGACTGCCACCAAATCCCAAAGGTAAGTGTAGACAGGGCCTTAAATTGCCTTGAGTACTGCAGAATAAGGCTAAGGTCTATTCCATGGGAAACCCATCAGCCAGTCCCCAATAGTTTGCAGATCAGTGCATGAGTAAGTGAGCAGAAATCAATCCAAATCTGCACTGCCTACAGTAGATCTTATTGCGTGGACACCACTATGGGAGGGGCTTCCAGATTTGCCCTTCTCAAATGTTCAAACAACAGCAAGCCTTAAATATGGAGCTCTTGCTTAAGTATGTGCTGTCAGTTCAAGGACCCTCCTGCTGCCTGGCAAACAAAGGGAGCCAAATTCTAGCCCCACAGATGTCAATGAGAGTTTTGCTATTGGCTTCAATGGGGCCAGAATTTCACCCAGAGAGTTCATCTTGGTTATTCTCTAACCCAAATGTATCCAGAAGAGCCTTGTAACTGGATTTAACATTATCTGAAGTACATTTCTATTTGTGGTGGAAGATTGGATTATCTGTTGTGACCCTAAGGATCATTCAGGGAAGATTATCCCAAACAATGTATTCCTAAAATGCTGTATCAATAAAAGGTCAAAGATCACGTAACTCCCGTGAAAGACACCGTGAAAGAGTCATGCTAGCTCTCAAAAGGAGTTTTGATTAATAAGAAAGTGGTAGGGATTTCAGAATATGGCATACACATCAGTGCAGGGAAAGGCATGGTAACTGCATTGCAGCTATGGTACACTTATAGAATGGCATGGCAGAGGCAAGCTAATTGAAAAGACGTGATATGCATGCCAATAAATATTGCAATATCTGCTATTGTTTTAGATGAAGCAATTGCCCTTTTGCTGCATTCTTTCTGATGTGGGACAAAATTCTGTTCCCAGCTCATCAGTGTAAATCTGGAGTTATTCCAGTGCCTTATATGGATTTATTCCAGATTTATGCCTAGGAAATGAAAAGCAGAATTTGACGTTATTAAAAAAAATATTAAAAGGAAACTGTGCCCATTTGCTTTTCACAAATACCTGACATTTCAAAAGATGAAGCACAGTGAATTTTCATGTAGAAAATTTATTCTTGGAGAGAGGTGATTTTTTTCTTCAATTTAACTCTGCTGCTCTGAATAGAATGAGGACTCTTCCCCTTTAAAATTCAGGAAACAAATGGGAACCAGATTATATCTGTCCCAAAACTGCCCCCTCCCCCCCAAAAAAGAGTGTTTTATTAAAACAAAACCCTCCTGGGATTTTCCCAAATCCACAAAATATTCTTGAGTGCAAAAGTTTCCACTGGGACTATTATATTAGCAGATAGAAATTCTGTGTGGAAATAGGGTACATCTACACCCTGCCAAAAACAAAAAAACAAAAAACAACCACCCTTGTGAGGGCCCGGGTCAACTGACTTGGGCTTGCAGGGCATGCAAAAAATAGCAGTGAAACTTTCCCACTCCGGCTGTAGCCAGGTTCGGAAACCCAGCGAGGAAAGCGGGTCTCAGCCCAGGCTCCAGCTCAAATGGGAACATTCTACACTGCTATTTTTAACCCCACAGCATAAGCCCTGTAAACTGGAGTCAGGCTTAGACTCACTGCCGTGAGAGGGAGCGGGGTTTCCAGCGCAGACATATCCATACGTATATTTACCCAGCCATCTCCCTAATGCATCCATCTATGAGGATACTGCAAAGCACAAGCTCTTTCCACCCGAAAGCTGGAGTAACTTTTTACAGCTCAGGCCTTTAAAGTGCAGATCTACTCTGAAAAGTGGCCGTGTAAAAAAATAGCATTGTGGGGCACTGGGCTTTTGTTTCACTGATTCCTGATCAAATCTGCAGAGCTCAGTAATAAAAATATACTGTTTCCTGCCTGCTAGCACCACAAACTCAGTCTGTGCTCTGAGAGTTCAGTGGAGCTCTTTCCATCTTACACCTCATCAGTGGGAATAAATACTCTGCCTTCAGCTATGCCTGCCTGTTCAATCCTGTTAGCCTTCAAGCACACGCGTCCACATTCACCCGCTCATCCCCAACTATATTCGAAGACAATGGAATTACAATGGTTTAAATAAAGGCCTGTAGCTATCGACGAAGCATGAGATTCAAAGCCTTTCAGAGAGCTGATTGGGTTTGGCAAGGTGGCAGCTTGGAAATAAACACAACTTTTTACATATAAACTGAGCAAATTTTATTAGGAATGGTTGTAATGTAACTAAATATAGAATCCCCGTGATGCCATTTTTATAGCCACTTTTCAGAGCAGAACTGCCCTTTAAATCATTTGTAGCTGGTTTATGCTCAGGCTCCACAACAATAAAGCATGAAAAAGCCAGGAAATGTCAGAATATTTTTTGCTTCCTGCCTCATCTATTGTTTATTATTGGCCAGATTCTGACACTTTATTCCCCCTCAGTAGCATTAGACTCCTCCTGTAGTTCCACTGTCGTCAAAAGAATTATGCATGGAATATCACATTCTGGCTTTATGCTAGATATCTATTGATATACCAGAAGGCACCAGTTGGCACTATTACAGTGTTACAAGTTTCTTTTCCTTAGAGTGTAGGTAGTGTACATTCTATGAAGAAATGCGCCATTGTTAGTTTCATGATGAAGATTCCTTTCAGGGGAGCTGGTGCAAGCCACAAGGGAGTTTGCACTCTGTCTTAATCCTTCTAATTAGAGTCAGTTCTTGAGACAGAGTTGCTTTCTGGGAACTGGGTTTGGGGTAAAGCTGATTCCTGAAAGACAATTGCCTGCATGCTCTTTGACTACCTCTGTTTCAGATTTCTGTCTATGGGCAACTAAAGCAAGTTATACTAAGAAAATACCATCCATCTGACAAAGTGGGTTTCTGCCCACGAAAGCTTATGTCCAAATAAATGTGTTAGTCTTTAAGGTGGTTTTGCTGAAAACAGGCTAATGCAGCTACCCCTCTGAAACTTATCAATAAGAAAATACCAAGACTCCGTGTCACTGATTTCTCCTACAACAGGAAACTGATTTGCAAGGCCCCAAAATCTGCTACCTATTTAGTTGGTGTCCCACCCATAGTGCAGTAGTCACTTTCTAATCAGTGTCAGAGTGGCAGGATGTGGCCCTAAAAGATCAGGGTAATGACAAGTGCATGGCCTATTGGTTATAAGTTTGGCTGTTTGGTTATTTACTAAATGCAACAAACAAAATTCTCCCCCTCCTTGCTCTGTCATGCAACTCCCTCACCGTCCCCCACAGCAACCCAAGCTTCAGTCTCAGACATCTGGCTGACTGCTAAACCAACCATTGCCCTGGTTTTAATGTGGTATAATGTTTGTACATGGGCCACTGAGTGGGTTCTCCCCTTTCCACCAGCTCTCTGCTGTTAAAAGGTGGGCTAGGAGAAAATTCTAATTATGCTTCTGTCCCCTTTACTGTTTTCACCCTACCTCCGCCCTCTCACTGGATTTTCTGTGCCAGTAATGAAGTCCCAGCTCCTTACACTATAATAGCTTTCGCCTGCTATGAGCCCCACCTTTTTCCTCATTCTTCCCCAGCTCGCTCTGTGGACCATCCTCCTCCTCTCTGGGACTTCTGTTCTTCGTTTTCTATGCTGTCCTCATCT
This sequence comes from Mesoclemmys tuberculata, assembly GCA_007922155.1. NCBI lineage: Eukaryota > Metazoa > Chordata > Testudines > Chelidae > Mesoclemmys > Mesoclemmys tuberculata. The sequence goes on from ML675641.1 coordinate 7,729,898, forward strand.
CTCCTTCTTGTCCTCACAGGCTGCTGCGCCTTCTTGCTCTCCTTTCTCCAACCTACGCCTCTTTCCTCCCCATCGCCCTCCTGCCTATTTACTCCATTCCTTGCCAGCATTCTCCCGCCCTCTCTCCCCATACCAACCAGTCTGTATTCAGCCACACCAGCCACCTTCTTTCTTTGCAGCCCATGCGTGAAGAGGAGTTCCTCCATTATGGGCTCCTTGCCCAGCCCAGCTGCCTCCTCTCCCTCTTGTTGCTCAGAGGGTGGCCCTAGGCCCCATATCCTCTCTTCCCTTCCACAGACCCGCTCCCCACTTCTCCAGGGCCCTGCTTTCACACTGACTGGAGCCAGCATGAGAACAATCTCCTGTAAAGCAGTTACAGTGAAGCCCTCAGAATATAGTTGGTATCAAGCTGTCAAATAATAGTAGGGTGTATATATATATATATATATATATACACACACACACACACATATAGGCTATTCCAGCTCTGTTCTAGCCCTGAAGGCAAGTTTGTTTGGGGGTCTATACTCCTGCACAAACCACTTATGATTTAAGCCAGTCTCCGTCATCATCACATCTCATTTCAGGAATGGAAGAATCTGACTTGGTCATATATTGTGCCACAGATTCTCCTTTTTTGGTTAAACCACATCCCCTTTTGAGAATTAGTTAGCCCTAACCTGGTAGATCAGGGGTGCTGGAGACTCTTCACCAACCCCACTCGAACAACCCAGTTAAACCCTAAATCCAAGATTTCTAGATCCACTGATTTCTGTAAATTACACAGTTGTAAAACTGGTGTAAGAGGGTGAAGAAACAGACCCTACTAGCTTTTGGAACCACATGTTACAAAATGCAACCAGGGATGTACCAGAGAAAATATCAGACACCATATCTGGGCCTTCAGTGTGTGCTACACAAAATGAGCCATAGGTATTCTACGTGCTGAATGCCACAAACAGAGTCACAGGAGTCTTCAGCATATTGCGACAAGTCTGCCATGTGACACCAGTTGAGAATTTGACCCATTCATGTTAACATTTCATTTCAGGTCTCCCAAAGCTTGGTGGACTAGCTCCCATTTAGCTGTAAATGCTCCAGCATTCACCACATTGTGACAGCACATCCACCACTGAATCCCTTGTGGGTACTGGCACTGGACTGTGCTGGACGAGAGAAGTGACATTTTACAAGTATGTGACGTGGTACTGAAATGGGGTTTTGCATTTCCAGTATTTAATATATTTTGGGATAGAAGATAAAAAAATTCTGCTAAACGGGGGCCATAAACCTAGAGCCTTGTGTGGATACAAAATTTGTATCTGCATCCAAGCCGCGATCCACAAACACAGTCCGCAGATATAAAGTGGATATCCACAGATTTGCAGGGCTCTACATATGACTATGGTAATGACACCTAGTTTAGGTTTTTTTTCACCTGTAGATCTCAAAGCACTTTACAAAGGGAATAAGTGCCACTATACTCATTTCAGAGCAAGGGGAAACTGAGGTAGAGAGTGATGATCTAATTTGCCCAACATCATCTAGCAAGCCAGTGGCAGAGCCAAAAACAAAACCCAAGACTCCTAAGTGTCCATCCAGTGCCTTATCCACTGGCCCACATTGCCTCCCAACACATCACTGACCTGACTCTGTTATTAATATTTATATTTGTATTACAGTAGTATCCAGAGGCCCTAACTACCATCAGGGCCCCAATATGCCAAGTGCTGTACAATCCCTATAGGCTGATTCCATGCTCAGTGCGTTTTTCTAGTAACTTGGCCAATAGCATTCCGCCTGTTATGTACATTCCCTCAGCATTTCACTTGAATCAGTGTACTCATCTCCTGTACTGAAATGATATGCAAGATTGCTGTGCTCTGTTATACCACTACTATTTTCCACTTCAGAAGTGTCTGCATTTTTAGTGATCACTATAGAGTTACCTCACAGATGTACTGTAAAGGGCTTTGAGATCTTTGGATGAAAGTTGCTGTAGAATTATTATTATTGTTATTATTAACAATGACATCACAACAGGGGGCATGCTGGAGCATCACAGATGGGCAGGAGAATGGAACTGCAACTTAAGGGGCACTGGGGGAAAAAAGGACAGTTTAGTGTAACTAGAGGGTGAAAAAATCTCGTTACCTTTGCTATTTGGAGCACTCAATATAGAACCATTTTTGGATAAAGTATTTACAGGCCAACTTTAAAATAAGAACTTTTCAAACAAGTACTCTTTTTGTTCATTGCAACATCGCTGTCATAATAAGCCGGTCAAATTTCCATGTAGACAATGTAAAAGGGCCCCAATCAACTTACAAAACTCCCTCTCTCTAAGGCTTTTTGTTTTTTACCTACTATTGTAAACACCTAAGATTATTACAAACACTATAAAGTATTACTATAAATGCTACAGTGATCAGGGCCTTACAAATGCTTCGATAGATGGATTAGATATAACTGCGAATTTGCACTGTGCATTTGACAGCATCTAGTAAATAATAATTTGCACTGTTACCACTGTATAGCCAACAAGTCAATTTTCACTGTCGTTCTTGTGGGTCTTTCATACAGCGACTGGAGAGAGAAAAAGCTTTTGATAGGAAAATGTAACACCACAATAATTGGCAGGGGGATTTTGAGGCAGGTTTAGAACCTGAAATTGCATTTAATTGTTTTCTTTTTAAAATTGACTAAATTTTCCATTGATGCATCCCTATCCCTTTATGTATAGTTTTATCTTCATTCTTTCCTGTGGTGCATTAGTATGTCTCACCATCCTCTAATAAAGTGTAACCTCAATACTAAAGCTTCTTTAGATCAGTCCCTTCTCCTCTGTCACCTCACCGCCCCTTGCCTGCAAAAGAAGAAAATACCCTATTCATTTATCTCCTCTAGCTTCATACAGCCCTTACATGCATATTCCTCTCATCTGATAATGTCTACACTCTCACCAAAATTGCTAAGCACAAACATCCAGAAAGACAAATTCTAATCCACACATGCTCTGCAGGCTCCTATCTCTTTGGCTTCACCAACTGCTAAAGACTGCTGCGTATTTTAAAACATACATTTTCACTTCTAGTGCAAGATGCTTGATTGAGTAATTATTAATGTCAATTTAATCACACCTCAGTAATTAAAATATTTAAAAGAGAGCAGTTTGTTAACACATCTCACACTGATGGCCTAAACCACTTTCAATGTGCACATTCAGTAGTGCACATTTCTGATGAATATTGAGAATAGTTTTACAAGTGGCCTATGGCTTTTTTTAATAAGGAACTTTTGAGCGACACATTGCTACCCACAGATAATTCAGTTCCCTAGCCTTAAAGTTCAAATGGAAATCGTTTTACTGTTCTCTAATAAAGTGTAACCAAAATGCCCATCAAATGCTTGACATATTACACCTTAAAAGAAAACTGGAAACATAATGATAGGACTTATTGTGGTCATTTATTTATTGACCCTAAACTATTTTTAAGCCACTAAATGCATAGAAATCACGTGTATTGCTCGGGAAGGTTTTAAAAACTACTGCTTCAATAAACATGGAGTCTCCTCTGCACAATATAGGATTGTTCAGCTCTAACACTGTATTAAACCTGTAGACAACATATAAATCAGCTGAAACATAAACTGTGTTGCCTCTTCTTTATGTTAGGTACCACCTCTGTCACAGGCACCGTGCACATGTGGAGGGACCCCAGCTCCCTGACAGCAGTCCCTATGAATTAATGCCTCTCTCCCTACACTGCCACAAATGCCACATTCCAGCTCATGGGTCGGATCCTAAGCTGGTGTCTGTCTGTCCATAGTGCCAGCCTTGAGTCCAGCCGAGGATCAGGCCCAATGTCTAAATTGTTGCTTGCCCAGAACCTTCCAGGATCCCGGGAGGTTTTCAGTGCACTCTTCCAAATGAGCACCCGAGCCCTGGCAAGTCTTTTCCGGAGGGTTTCTCACTGCCCTGCTTCTGAACGTACCCTGGAACAAAGACAGAGGCCAGGCTGCCGGCCGAGCGACCGCCAGCACAAACCGGAGCGGGGCTCGGATCGCGCACGGGGCGCCCCGAATTCTGGTTAGCCAGCGCAGCCTGCGGCTTGTGTGAGCGTTTGTCGGTTCGAAACCCCACCGAGACACCCTCCACCCTCGGATCTCTCCCGTCCACATTTTTTCTTCCCTCCCCGAGTCTGCTCAGCTATCTACAGCGAGGGCGGCAGCAGGCACTTCCCTGGCAAGGCAGCCCTCACTGAAGGAATCTCAGACCCGGCAACCATATGGCCAGGGAAAAGCGACCTAACTTGACTTCCCAGTCGCTGTTTACATCCAGGGTGGAAAATTCAAGCCCCAAAGCCGCAACCAAAGGCTTCGACCCTTCCCAAGTGCCTCCCCCGCACGTCTCCCAGGCTCTGCTAAATGACATGAAGCAAATCACGCTGCAATTCCGAACCCGCTCCCCCCAGAATAAGTTCGTGTTGATTACCTTTCACTTCTTGCTCAGCAGTTCCCGGCAGAAATTTTGCAATCCACATGAGGCTACCATGGCTAGTTTTGTCCCCACCAGAAAAAAAATAGCAGAAAGCGGCTACCGTGCAAACGTGCTTGACATGATGCGTAGAAAACGGATCAAGATGCAGAGAAAAAACTCAGATCCAGGACACAACAATCAGCCCCATTCACACTGGAATGAAAGGAATGTCAGAGCTTTACCTACTGCCCAGCATGGCAGCCTCCGCTGGGTCCTAATGGTGCACCACGTACCCACCGAGAATTCCGTCCCAAGCAGGGCTGGAATCGCAATGGTAAGACTACACGCGCATGGGCTACCAGGTCCTAGTGCACCCAGAGTAAAGCAGGAGATCGAGTTTAGCAAGTGGAGCCTCTGGCAGAGAGTACGATGCTGGCACAGCAGGGCCTGCTGGTGGTTGAAAAGCAGCATATTCCCTTGAAAGTCCCTCTAGCAGGAGATTTAACCGTGGTTTCGTAGATCCAGATGTAAAGCTTCCTAGGATTTTATTCTAGGGCATAAAACACAGTGAAAGCGTTTTAAGCACCCACTCCAGCTGCATCGATGGCCCAGCAATATTCAGCAAACAATTTTTCCCATTAATAGGCAAATAATTCAATAATTATATTTATGTAAGCATTTTATACATTCATAATTCATTAATAATTTTCCCCACTAGTCATCTGTTCTTATTTGAGACTCCTTCCATGAGCCTCATCCTCATGGCTACCGCACTTTCAGTTCAATAGTATTTTACTGGCATGACAACTTAGACAAGTGTTGCCTAAGTATAAAAAGACAGGACACTCAGATCTCTGGTAAAGGCAAGCATGGTGGGCTAGATTCTCCTCCTAGTTATGCCAATATGAATCAGGAGTACCTCCATTCAAATCAGTGTCATGACATAGGTGTAAACCACTGACAGCAGAAGCAGCCCTAGGGGATTTGGTATCAAGCTGCTATGTAGCACGGCCCACTCTCTTTTTTTTTTTTTCTTTTTTGCCTTCTGTCTAGGATTATGCACAATTTTCCTCATTGCTTTTCATAATAGAAAGTCTTCTCATGTCTGTTAATTTGAGGTGGTATCATTCTTGCATTCCTTCCTGTTTTAGACAGTGGGGTCTAAATGATCTCTCTCTCTCTCTCTCTCTCCCCCCCCCTTTTACCCTTTGCTTAAACAGTTGCATCTCTCCAGATTTATACTTTCTATTAACCAGAGTGTCTACCTCCACCTTATGGCCACCAACTCTGTGTTTGGTAAGAGTCTGCCTTAGTTTTGCATGCTAAATTGTGAGGAAATAATCTCTAGTTCTATGCATGCATCAGTTATAATCTACCATATTGTTTTTGGTCTGTTCTTTAGTGACTCCTATACATTGGTGTTTCAGAATTTCATCGGAAGCAGTGAACATTGTTCATACTTGGATAAAGTTTGTTTTATACCTTTGACATTATTGCTTGGTTAGACCCTGGGCTATGAAGCTCACTTGCCCGTAGCACCCTTGTAATTAATTTTTCTTCACATCTTATAGTGTGATAATACTTTGCAAAAGATTGTGTAAATATGGTGCCATGCTTACTGTTTAACTGAAAGCCTGTCATCTGGAAAGCAAGCTACTAGTAATAAAGATTTTGCAGGCCAAATTCTATGGAGATATCACTTATTTCATATGATCTTTTCAAGTGAATGAGGCAGAGAGTAGAGCTCATATATCTGTGCAACTGGTGGGTCTTCTGTGGGATTGCAGAGGTGATGTAACACCACTGGGTTGCACAGGTGTAACTAAGGGAAGAATCTAGCCCTGCAATCTAACAATTCTCTTGGTGATACACAAGTCAAGACGGAGTTGCACTCATTCTCACTTAGCTGTGTTGACTGATGTCCTAATAGCAGAAAATGCTTAATCACCAAAGTCACAGACATAATTCTGAATACACACAGAGAACAGATCTGTTGAGCAAGAAGGTCCCATTTTTAATGGTCACTTTTTCAATCTTAATCACCAACATTTTAAGACTTTTGTTTTAAGTGTTTAGGGCACCCACCTGGGACTTAGGAGACCTGGGATTCCTTGCTCTATCACATTCTTCCTGTGTGACCTTGGGCAAGTCACTTATGCCTACAATGCAAATAAAATAAACTAACCAAAACCTGCTGTAGCAAGTCTCAGAGCCTGGGTGTACAGACTTGGACTTGTGGCACTCGCGCCACAGTGCTAAAAATAGCTGTGCAGACATTCCTGCTCCAGCCCGAGTGGGAACATCCACATGGCTATTTCTAGTCACCTAACGGAAGCCCCCTGAGCCTATAGACATGGGCTCTGAGACTTGCTGCTGCAGGAGTCTTTTTTGGCAGGGTGGGCATAACGTTTGTCTCTCTGTGTCTCAGTTCCTATCTGGAAGATGGAGATAACAGCGCTGCCCTACCTCACAAGGGTTGTTAGGAGGACAGACACGTTAAAGATTGTGAGGTGCTCAGCTACTGAGGGAATGGGAGCCATATGAGTACCCAAGCTGGATAGATAGATAAGTGTTTTTATTATGAAAACAGGGCCTTTGTGGGCATTGGTGGCACCTCAGTCTCATTCTCTGCCTGGGACACAAAAATTAACCTCCTGAGGACTGGAAGGGCTTTAGTCTAACCCAAGTTACCGGTCAGAGTAGATGGTTTAATGGTCCGTTCTGGCCTCAGACTCCATGAAACTATGAACGCCATTTTGGCCGTGTTTATTACCTTCCACTCCATCCCCCATCTCAGTGTTCCCCTTTGGTAGTGTTACCATCGCTTATTTGTATTACAGCAGGGCCTAGGGGCCCCAGCCAATACGATGACAGTCCCTGCCCCAAAGAACTTACAGTCTAAAGAGCTAAGGGAGACAAAGGGTGGGAGGAAAAGTGTCTGTATCATCATCATCCCATTTTACAAAGAAGGAAGGAAGGCACCAAGAAATTAAGTGACTTGCCCAAGACCACAGGGACAATCTGTAGCAGAGTTAGGCATTGCATCCAGATCTGCAGAAGCCCAGTCCCGTGCCTTAACCAAGGGCACCCTTGCTCTCTGTTAGGGAATCCTCTCAAACTGGTTAGAATTTGAATGAGAGATTTGCAGTTTGCTAGTGTGTTTGTACTCTCCTGGTTTTGTTGAGCAGCATCCCGAACGTGCAGCTGCGGGGGAGCGTTGTAAATAACATTACTGTTATTAAATCCAGGCTCTTCTCCCTGTTGCACAGCTGCCTCCCCACTCACTTTCACATAAATCACATACTGTACATATTCCTTCATGTCAAGCGGTGGATTTATTGGCCATGCTGGACAGCAATACTGTAGAAACAGGAACACAGGAAATTTGTCAGCACACAGTGGTTCTTTGCTGTTCAGCAGGCCAGTTCCACAAGAGGCATTCTCAGTATGGCTGGAATTATTCATTATTTAACCTCAACAACTCTACCTAAGCAAGCCATTCTTCACACTCATGATGCTGTGGGGTCTGACTGTGAAGCGAGAGACCTACCAGTATGTCAGTAGCTCATGTGTTGTGTGCGTCTGTGTGTATTTGATTATTTTGCACTTAGTGCCTTCCATCAGAGGATCTCTATGCACTGTACAAAGGGGTGCACTCAGCTCTCTGAGGCATGGAGTCAGGCAGGCATGCTCCCTTCATGCCATGTACTCAGTGCTGTACTTATGCTTTATTTCCAGGAGCCAACATTTCTTAAGGTGATTGGAAAGTTCCTTCTTTTGTCTCTCATCAGGAGAGACGCTACATTGTTAGGGCTTGTCTCTACTTTGCGCTGGGGTGCAAGTTCCAGCTTGATTGAGCTAGCACACTAAAAATAGAGTGTAGCTAGCCACCTTGAGTACACACCCATATGAGAGCATAGGAACACACACGGGGTCGTCCCCCCCCCACTACTCACATGGCCACACTCTACTTTTAGCTTGCTAGTTTGATCAGAGCTGGCATATGTCTCCTCTAGCTGACTATCACAGCCCAGCTCAAAGTGTAGACATACCCTTAGATTTCTGTATTTCATTGTTCCAGTTAGCGTTACTCAAGCAAAGTGACTGCAGGATTAGCCCTATTCTTGCAGTTTTTAATAACATACCTACAGTGTGCAAGGTGCTTTACATAAAAGACAAAGGAGTTGATCCTGGGCTCTGCCCTTGTTCCTATGTGCTACTGTGATGTTGTAGAGGGTCCAGAGAGTTGCTGCAACAGACTGGAGGAGAATTCCCCCAGTGCAGCAGCAGTGTAGGGCCACCATAATTTGATGCTATGCTAGCCCTGTCACAGCCTCCAGCATGGGATGGGGCGGGTGAGGGGGGGCATGGACTCTCCATAGTGATAAAATACTATGGGAACTCTGGCCTCCAATCTGTAGTGCATTCCATAGTCTGCTTGGATAAGGCTACTGTAAATTACAGCAGTTCTAGGTGCTGCTCTCATTTAGGATGGAGAGCACATCACATAATCTGTCCTGGAGTCCCTGCCCTGTAATCTGGACATGACACAAAGAGAGTAACAAGCCAGTAGGGTATTGGGAGGAACAATAAGGAAGGAAGAAGGCTACAATAATCAAATCATAGGGTTATTCAGTTCTGACCTGCGCCTATATTCTATGGTACCAGTTAGCATATAATTGTTCTCCTCATTTGCACATCTTGTAGGTGACATAGCAGAAAGGATCCTTCCTGTTCTTTGTACAGGACCTAATACAATAGGGCCGCTATCTGGATTGTGGCCTTTGGGTGCTATCGCAGATTTGCAGTACACATGGTCCAAGATTTTCAAAAAGAGATGCCTAAAGTTAGCCTCCTATATCACTATTTAGGTAAGTAGCCTGCTTTTTAAAAGAGCTGAGCATGCAGCAGCCCTCATTAATCTCAAGAATGCAGGATCAGCCTCATACTTAGAGTGGCATAAATCAGAATGATTGCACTGAAGTCAATAGCTACCCACAGGATATACACCAGTGTAAATAAGAGCTCATGAGATAAAGTGGTGGGGTGCAATGGATCATATCCTATGTACACATTTGTAAGGAGAGGAAGGATGGTTCAGTGGCTAGGGCATGAACCTGGGATTTGGAAAGCATTTGATTCCCTGCTCTGCTACAGAATTCCTGTGTAACCTTGATCTCTCTGGAGAGGTACACTACCCAGCCCATGGAGGTAAATGCTTCTTTCATTTATACTTCTACGAACCCACTGCAATCAATGGAGCTACTTGGGCCTGAATTAAGGCAGAAATTGGCCCTTCACTTTTAATGTGCCTATTTATAATCTCAGGGGGTCAAAGGGAGAGTCTTTCTCAAAGCCAATTTAAAAATGGCAACTTAAGTGCTGTTCTTCATTTCCAATTTCATTTGGCTTGATGAAGCATTGTTTAGTTAACTTGACCCTATATTGCATTTTATACAATCTGAATAAAGCTAGATTTGTGGGATTTAACTAAGTCTAGTTACACTAGAGATCCCTCTGAGCCAATGTTTAGAAGGGTTTGCTTTGATGTTTCAGCCTGGCACCTGGAAGGAGGATTATCTCCTGATTTAGGGGTGCCCAACCTACGGCCCACCAGCGCATTTCATAACACCCACGTCCAGATTCAACACAATATACTAATGGCCAATTCATTAGCATTTTGTTGTCATGTTTACATCATTTTAGTTTACACAAATGTGTAAATAGACAATACTGTACATAGAAACAATCTATCTAAATACATACAAAACAAGCTAATCTTAAAATATAAACCAATATAGGTGACTTTAAATCTTATTAAAATACGTAGAATATGTTTGGCCCACATAAGGCTGTGCTTAGGTTTATGTATACTAAGGTATACATAAGATTGGGCACCACTGTCCTATTCCATCTTTTTATAGCCCCTTTGACCCATACTGCATGATCTGGATCATCTCAAATTTCAGAGGATGATGGTCCCTTTCCGTCTATATAATTTTGTTTCTCTTTTCCCCCAGATCCTGTATTTTTAGAGGCATGTTCGCTAGTGCCTTTCAAAGCCCTTCTCTTGTTCAATTCTGTTTTCACTTCACAATGAATTAGTGGTTGTGAAGGGTGCAAGATTGGAGATTGAAGTTCTCTAGTAGGTAACAGGTATGGTACAGGCCAGCAGCAGCTCAAGATTCTCCATGCCACAGATCTAATGGATTTAGAATTTAACCCCAAAAGGACCATTTATTGGGGAAGAGGATATTTCAGTTCCCATTACTACTCAATCCTTGGCCTCTCTGCTGAAGCTGCCTATTATGTCCACTATGAACTGGATTGACGATATCATCTCATTTCACATAGGCCTGTGTCCAATCACCTGTTGTTAACAAGGAACCTAGGACAGATTTAAGACCAGCAATCTAAAAATGGAAGACCCTCTAATCAATGAGGAAAGAAAAAACCAACCCTCAGATTTCCCCCCACATTTCTGCTGAAGCTGGGGGGATAGAGCAAACATTCCTTGAAACACGATAAATTTTGCCACACATTTCGAGTGACCCTACTGCACTGAGTCATTACCAACTTCACGGGTCATCTAGAGTCTCCAGTCAATTATTTGTTAGCAACTCCCTGTTACTATATAGGTCTGTGTTGTTTATTACGCTCACTGAACTCCCATGGAAGGGACCTGGCCATTCTGAACAGTAAGTTCAGTCTGGTATTGACACTCATTACATTTAAAACCACCCATGCATGTAATCACATTCCAGCCGACACTTTGGCAACTCCAAATGCCTGCACCCAGTTTCATTTCTTGATGTGACTGATGTAGGCAGCCCACAGCCTACAGCCCCACTAGTACTACCCACTGCTATACTGTATGTACAACCAGCCTAAGATAGGAACAACCAAAATTGTCATGGTAAGATGCTTGGACAACAACATGAACCAAAACGTGGAATTAGAATAGAGTCTATAAAGAAGAAGTTTCATTAGGGTAAGTTTAGTAAATAAATAACATAGATCCACTAAAAAAAAATCTCCTTAATATGTCTCCTGCTCTGTCAGACGGAAAGAATGCTAGTTGTTCTGATTAGTCACTAACTTCATTTATCCCAGATACACAGCTTGTTTCAGCAGATATTATTTTAACAGTCTTCAGCTTCTCTGAAATGTTTTAAATTAGGAGCAGAGGCACATCCATTTGTACTCTTCAAGCATTAGTTCCATAATTCCATCTGCAAAAGGTGTTTAAACAATCTAGCCACCAGATGGCCTATAAACTCAAAAACTTGGTGGGCACTAAAATAAATATATTAGTGCACTAAATTAATAGCCATTGCAAGGTTTTCACTATGGTGACGACTGTACATATATATCAGCTCCCCTCTGCTGTGTGTTTAATAGGCAGCATTGCAACTGCAGACAGCAAAGTCATCTCTGCACATCTGTTTTTCCAATTTTGCCAAAGAGCTTTCATTTTTCTTTCCTCTAATAATTTGACCTGTTTCGTTTCTGGCAGAGGACTTTGCTAAATGGAGCACTAGCTCTCTGGATTCAATTCAGCCAGAGATGAGGTCAGAACAACAAGAAAAAAAAGCAGCTGGATGGCAACTAAGTAATGGGAACAAACAGACTAGGTTTTTTTTTATTTTTTTTGAATCAAATGGAATTGGATTCCTAGTTGTAATGGTTGCACAGGAACAAAGTACCCAGACGCTCTATTTCCTGCAATCACAGTAGTTGTAGCATGCCTCCCCTAACAGGTTTATACATAGTGCGGGTATAAATAGTACATCTAGATAATCACACGTGTTCAGCTATCAGGAAATTCGGTGCACAGCCTCTAAGAATTTCCACAGATGTATTATGTCTTTTACAAAAGAGAAGCATTCTGACTTGGATTCTGGGCAGGCTGGTTTCCCATCTCACTCCCATTTTACTCCACTTTCTTCAAATGTCCATTATTCTATCACAGATATTTTCCCCCATGCATTTTTCCTCATCTGACCTCTCTTCCTCCTGATGCTCAACTATCTTATTCTAATGCAGCAGACAGACCAATTTCTAGTGACACTTCCAGTTGGGTGTGACTCAGAAGCAAGATGCTGCTGTAGCAGCATCAGCTGATGCCCTTGCTCAAGAAAGCATCTCTCCCTTACCCGTCCTTTCTCCAGGACCAAAAATTCCATCACACAGCTCATGGGGAGACAATACAACATTCTTCTGCTATGCTGCAAAGCAAATGTAAACCGTTCTGTTTTAATCATTTACAGAACAAAAGGAACACAACGGGCAGAGACGGAATCATGTATGCAGAAATCTTGTAACTGAATTGTGGGAGAGGAGGGGCAGAATGAATCATAGAATCATAAAATATTAGAGTTGGAAGGGACCTCAGGAGGTCATCTAATCCAACCCCCTGCTCAAAGCAGGACTAACCTCAGCTAAATCATCCCGGCGAGGGCTTTGTCAAGCCGCAGCTTAAAAACCTCTAAGGATGGAGATGCCACCACCTCCCTAGGGAACCCATTCCAGTGCTTCACCACCCTCCTAGTGAAAAACTTTTTCCTAATGTCCAACCTAGACCTCTCCCACTGCAACCTGAGACCGTTGCTCCTTGTTCTGTCCTCTGCCACCACTGAAAACAACCTAGCTCCATCCTTCCTGGAACCCCCTTTCAGGTAGTTAAAGGCTGCTATCAAATCCCCTCTCATTCTTCTTTTCTGCAAACTAAACAGGCCTAGTTCCCTCAGCCTCTCCTCATAAGTCTTGTGCTCCAGCCCCCTTATCATTTTTGTTGCCCTCTGCTGGACTCTCTCCAACTTGTCCACATCCCTTTTGTAGTGTGGGGCCCAAAACTGGACACAATACTCCAAATGTGGCCTCACCAATGCCGAATAGAGGGGAATAATCACTTCCCGCATCTGCTGGCAATGCTCTTACTAATGCAGCCCAATATGCCATTAGCCTTCTTGGCAACCAGGGCACACTGCTGACTCATATCCAGCTTCTTATCCACTGTAACGCCCAGACCCTTTTCTGCAGAACTGCTGCCTAGCTCGTCGGTCCCCAGTCTGTAGCTGTGCATGGGATTCTTCCATCCTAAGTACAGGACTCTGCACTTGTCCTTGTTGAACCTCATCAGATTTCTTTTGGCCCAATCCTCCAATTTGTTTAGATCCTTCTGTATCCTATCCCTCCCTTCCAGGGTATCTACCACTCTCCCTAGCTTAGTGTCATCTGCAAACTTGCTGAGGGTGCAATCTACCCCCTCTTCCAGATCATTAATGAAGATGTTGAACAAAACTGGCCCTGGGGCGGCACCTGGGGCACTCCACTTGTGACCGGCTGTCAGCTAGACATGGTGCCATTGATCACTACTCATTGAGCCCTTTGCTCTAGCCAGTTCTCTATCCATTTTATAGTCCATTCATCCAACCCATACTTTTTAAACTTGCTGATAAGAATACTGTGGGAGACCGTGAGAAGAGAGAGGAGTTCATTTCCAGATAATCATTATGGACAAAATGATGCTTCCAGTGCTTTCTTATCACAATCATTTTAACTTGGGACTGAGAAAGGGGCACTTCATCTAGCAGCTACATAAGGGCACAATCCTGCCAGATGATGAGCACTTCCTGAGACTATTCATCACTCCCAGCTCCCATGCTCTTGTGAAAACTGAACATGCTGAGGACCCCTCAGGAGATGCCCTTCATCATGCAGGATCAGACCCATTGGTGACTCCTAGGGACTTGAGAACTGATCATCCTGAACAAACCTTTTATGAGGTTTGGGGGAAAACTTGGTTAAACTTTCTTCCTCTCTATTATGTTTCATGCTGGAAGCCAAAGAACCAAAATACCATAATAAAGATATTTCAAGCTACATAGGAAGCAGGAAAAGACCAGATTGTCATGAAAGTGCAGGAAAGTGAATCTCATGATTCAGAAGCTCATGAAATCTCATTCAGAAGCTCACAATTCAGAATTTCATGAAAGTGCACTTCTGTACTTGGACCAATCTCTGGTATCTGACCGTGAGGATCTCTCTCACACATACACCTGTCTTACTAAAAACTCTTTTCCTTCGTGTGAGATTTAATCTTTCCTTGTTCTTCCATTGTTGAACACTTATCTCATATTCTCTTCTGGTCTTATCTAGTTTAGATTTGAGATCCTATCTTACTTTTTGTTTGGAAGGAACAATGGCACTGTAAGGTACAACAGAAAAACAAGGTTACTTACCAGTAACTGATGTTCTTCGAGATGTGTTGCTCATGTCCATTCCACTATAGGTGTGTGCACACTTCCGTGCACGGTTCCCCAGAACTTTTTTCCCCTTAGCAAATCCCATAGGCCAGCTCCGGCACCCCCTGAAGCCCCATGCACATGCTGGCCCTATGCCCCCTCAGTCCCTTCTTTCTTCCAACTCCACTAGTGGGGACGGGGGATGGGTTGTGGAATGGACATGAGCAACACATCTTGAAGAACAGCAGTTACTGGTAAGTAACCTTGTTTTCTTCTTCAAGTACTTGCTCATGTCCATTCCACTATAGGTGACTAACAAGCAACACCTTTGGAGGTGGGTCGGAGTTACTGGTGAGCTGCCCTCAGCACCGCTCTGCCGAACCCCGCATCCTCTCTCGCCTGCTGGATGATAGTGTGGTGGGACGTGCAGGTGTGTACCGATGACCAGGTGGAAGCTTTGCAGATGTCCTGCAGGGGCACTTTCTC
The DNA here is from genome assembly GCA_007922155.1 of Mesoclemmys tuberculata. Classification (NCBI taxonomy): domain Eukaryota; kingdom Metazoa; phylum Chordata; order Testudines; family Chelidae; genus Mesoclemmys; species Mesoclemmys tuberculata. The sequence continues at coordinate 7,745,111 of ML675641.1, forward strand.
CAGGAAAGCTATAGCTTGAGCTCATGTTGAGTGCGCTGTGATGGTTCTCAGAAGCGGTATCCTCGCCTGCTCGTAGCAGAACTTGATGCATGATGTAATCCATGAGGAGATGCGCTGGGTGGAGACAGGTGAGCCTTTCATCTGGTCAGCCACTGCAAAGAAGAGCTGCGTCGATTTCTGGAATGGCTTTGTATGCTCGATATAAAAGGCAAGGGCTCGTCTCATGTCCAGCAAATGCCATCTCCTCTCTTCCTCTGAACCATGAGGTTTGGAAAAGAACACAGGGAGAAAAATATCTTGGTGACAATGAAACCACCTTAGGTAGGAAGGCCGGATGCAGCCTCAGCTGAACCTTGTCCTTATAGAATACTGTATAAGGAACTCCGAGGTCAAGACCCTAATCTTGGGGACCCTTCTAGCTGAGGTAATGGCCACCAGGAAGGCTACCTTCCATGAAAGCATGAGCAGAGGGCATGAAGCCATGGGTTCGAAGGGGGGACCCATGAGTCTCGAGAGGACCAGGTTGAGATCACAAGGAGGCACCAGGTCACAGACCTGTGGATAAAGCCTCTCCACCCCCTTGAGGAACCTGACCGACATGGGATGGGAGAACAGCGATCTCCCCTATAGCAGCTGATGGAAGGCCGAAATGGCCGCCAGGTGAACTTTCAATGAGGCCAGCGTCAGACCTCGGAGCTTTAGCTGGAGCAGGTACTCCAGGATTGCTTGTATAGATGAGAGTCTGGGCAGAATACCCTGGAACTCTGCCCAACAGGTAAACCGCCTCCACTTAGCCTGATACACAACCTGTGTAGAGGGCTTTCTGATGCCAAGAAGGACTTGCTGGACCTGCACCAAGCAGGCTTTCTTTCCCTCCATCAGCCACAGTGCCTCCAGACTGTCAGGTGCAGGGAGTGCAGGTCCGGGTGCAACAGGTGACCGTAGTGCTGGGATAAAAGGTCGTGCCACCTCGGGAGCTCCAAGGGTGGGCTGATGGAAAGGTCCACCAGCATGCTGAACCATGCTGTCTTGGCCAGGCTGGAGCAATGAGTATAATGTCCACCCTGTCCCTCTTTATTTTCAGCAGGACCTTGAGTAGGAGCAGAATGGACGGAAATGCGTACATGAGGGTCCCCGTCCAGTCCATGAGGAACACGTCAGAAATTGACCCAGTCTCGCAACCCCAGAGTGAGCAGAACCTCAGACTCTTCATGTTCCAGGCTGATGCAAATAGGTCCAGTTGGGGAATGCCCCACTTCTGGAAGATCATAGCCATCATCTCTGCGTGTAACAACCAGTCGTGGAGGGGTAGAAATGACCTGCTGAGGCGATCTGCCTCATCGTTCCTCACTCCAGGAGGATGTGAGGAGGCCATCAGGTGGAAATTGTGCCTCACAGCAAGGTCCCACAGACAGATAGGTTCCTCGTAGAGGGCTAAGGAGCATGCTCCCCCTTCCTGTTTATGTAAAACATGGCTGTGGTGTTGTCCGTCAGCACCTGCACCACTCTGATTCTCAGGAATCAATGGAACACTTGCATGCTAGGCGAATGGCCCTCAGCTCCTTCATGTTGATGTGCAGGCACCTATCCTCCCCCAACCAGAGCCCCTGAGTGCCTAGGTTGGACTCCCCATCCTACATCTGAAATGTCTGAAATTAGGGTGACCGACAGGACCAGTGCCCTGAACAGAATGCCCTTCAGCACTGCTCTGGGAGTCCACCACCAGCTTCGGGAGGATAGGATGGACAGAGGAACAGTGACCACCCAGTCCAATGTGTATCTGCTCGGAACATATACTGAAGACAACCATGCCTGAAGCGGTCTGAGCCTCAGGCGAACTAGTCTCACTACATGCAGGCCGCCATGTGGCCTAACAGCTGTAGGCAGCGCCTGGCTGTTGTCTTGGGGCGTCGATGCAGCTGGGAGATGATAGAGACCATGGCCTCAAAACGTGACTGAGGCAGGAAGGCTCTGGCCTTAGGGGCATCCAGGGTAGCCCCAATGAACTCTATGTGTTGCACTGGGGTTAATGTCGACTTCTGTTCATTTATGAGTAGCCCCAGCTTGCTGCACATGGAGCAAGTGGGGGGTCACGCTGTCCTGCATCTGGAACCTGGACCTGCCTCTGATCAGCCAATCATCTAGATAAGGAA